>BGPR01006641.1:68075-78235 GCA_013235015.1 Araneus ventricosus | reverse complement strand
TGTACACATTCCCAGAGTCATAAGATGAAAATTCTTCTCTCAAGGGGTTTTATTTGTTGTAGTAGCTGAATACAGTATGATTTCAGACGTATTAGCAATGTAAAATATTCGAAAAGGTTGGTGGTGGGACATTCAATTTCTGCCGATGACCGGCTGGGTGATGGAGTTCTTCAACTCAAAGGTTCTTGATATCTGGTCATTCATATCGCTGAACGAAAAGTAACATTGTACGCATTGTTGTTAAATAAACTTTGAAACGCAATATCATAAACTTTCTCTTCTCGTTTGCAGCCAGTTTCAGATATGCAAAACAGAAAAAACGCTTCATTCCTTTTAATGCTTAATTCGCGAATGAATTCGTTCTGCATGAGATGGCCTCAAGGAGAAAGGTGAAAGAATGAAAATTAAAATTTAATATTTCCTTCTTCCTTTCTCGATTACATTACAAAGTTTAATTTTATTCTATTTTAACCCCTTAACGATCGTATAATCTTCAGGAAAACAGTGAAAAAGTGCCTGTTTTTTATTCAAGAAAATTGTATAAAACTAAGTGTATGAACAATATATGCATTCAGTTTTAATTTTTGAAATTTTTTTTAGCTTGAAATTAAGAAAATTAAATTTTTCAGAAGAAAAAACAATCAGGGTTATTGTGACAGAATATTAGTTAAAAAAATATGTATTTTAAGTATTAAAATAGAATTTTATTGAACTTAATCATTATACAAATAAATATCAATAGTTTTTCTTGTATGACGTCTAGTTTAAAAAAAACCAAATATCTCCAATTGCATTATAAATAGTCGGTTTCTGCCATCTGGTATGTAAAATAAAAATTTCTCAGGGTATAATTAATTGCCCTGAGAATTAATTTACCCTGAGTTTTTAATATTTTTGGTCGGTTACTTTTGAACACTGCAGACCGGAAATATCATCGGCTCGAGAAATGGAAAACGAAAACTCACTCCGCGATTTTTACGGGAGCGATAAGGAATTTGTTAAAACTGTATAATTTCAAAATCTTTCATGCCTTTCTATAAGCAAGCTCAGTTTGTTTACGTATTGCATAATCACATACAATGTTTTTAGATGATTTAAGATTAAAATGTCAAAAAAATATTTTTCTTGATTCATAGCTTTTGCCAAAAATAGCGATAGTTTCGTAAGCATATTTAAGGAATATCTTTAGGCTTTAATTGAAAAAGAAGCAACATTATTTTTTCAGTATTTAGAGTGCGATTTATGGCTTTAAACCGGATAGAATTGCAAATCTAAATGTCACTTTTTAAGTTTCAAGGCAATCATTTCATATGAATTATTTCCTTTTAATGTAGATTTCGTTTAGAATTTTCAATAAATCATTTCGGATCCTTAGAATTGAATCTCGCAAATATTTCTTTCACAGATAGTATGATATTTATTCCTGTATATGTTTTCAACTGCCAGAAGTTCAGGATATTTTTAGAGTATATTTTTACAATATATATTTAAGTTCCAGACAGTTTTAAAATTTATCTCCATAAATTTTAAATTCAGCTCTAATATTAACTAATAGTGAAACTTTACGCAGGAAATACTTCACTAAAATAAGATTGTTTATTTGAACAAAAAGACAACTAAAAGTCTAGTAAACAAAGTTTGTAAGCAAGCATATGTGTAGCATACAAAAGTGTATATGAAGAAGATTTAAGTTGATTTCCTGCATGGAAAGTGTACTATTCACAAATCCATCGATTTTCAAATATAAATTGTAAGGTATTATATAACCTCTGATTAGAGATGCTATCTATTAATACCTTCAGAAACTACAAAAAATATAAAAAAACATTTTGAATATTTAATTTGGTTTTCAGAATGAAAGTAATTATCAATTTATTATTTTTATTATTGTTTTGAGATATATCAACAATAATGCTGAAATGAAGAATGACGTAAGTTCTCGCCAAATTTTTGATGAGACATGTACCTAACTTTTTCAATATATACTCTAAAAATATAATGAGGTGTATTGATTTCCTAATTAATTTTAATTAACAAAATTATTAGCAAATGAAATTAGTTTCAACCAGTCTCAAAAAATGGATTTCCCTTCTTAAATCAATCTCAGCAATATTTCATATAACATTATTAGAAAAATTACTCCTTTACAGTATCAATATTGCGTTATTGTCTATAAATATATTAAGGTAGAATAATTAATTTATATTAAGGTTGATTTAATTTTTTAATGTATTAATCGTATAAAAATCATCCAATCATATTCACATGCCATGCTTAAAATAGAGCAGATCATGTGTTTCCCCTACCTCAAAAATCCATCAAGAGATTTTCCTTTCACTGGTTTTGTAAATTTAAAATAGCCCCTTCATTTACAAAAGCACATCTGCGTGATTTGATTTAAACTCAAAATACAAGACTAGTGAAGAAAAATACACGATAAGAGAAGGAAAACTGATTCTATTTAAACAAACAAGAAAAACCAAGCAAAGCCTAAACTTGGAATCATGAATTAAATTATTTTTCTACTTAGATCACAACTTATTGATAACAATTTCTGTTCCTGTAGTTGTGAATAAAATTAATAGTTAAATGTCATCTAAGTTTATCAATAATCACACAAAAAAGCAGTTCTACAATAAGTAAGTTATTAAGACACATTCATAAAAGTGTTGATAATTTATTCAAAATACTTTTAAAAATGAGTTATAATTTAATATTAGAATTTTTATAACTGACAGAGACATCGAATTACAAAATAAATTATCTTAATTAGTTATACAAAATTACAATGAAATTTTCTCCAGTTTAATTGTTATTTGCAGAATTTCATTTCAATTTTCTCTGGCGCCATCTATTGCTGAAATTCAGTAACGTCAAAGAGACGTTTGTTGTTATAATCCCAATACAAATTCCGCATAAAATCTGGCAGAAATTCTAACAGTCCGGGATAGGAATGCAGGCAAATGACTGTATTTGTCTGCATTCCTTTTCCGATGATCTGTGACTTACCACCACGGCCAGAATATCTATTTTGTAAACACATTCTCTGGCATAATTTTCTCGCAGCTTCAGTTCCAACCCTCATTACAATGCATTCACGCATCTGAATGCAGTGACAGATGAATCCAGAAAGATAGGTAGTCATCTTCTCATGCGAAGCTGAATTATGGGTTTTCCGGGATTTTCGAGTTATGACATTTCATCCCCTTCCAGTCTCTATGTTAATTGAAACAAATGAGGAATAAGTTCTGTGCATTGCTCTAAAGTCAAGCATATGTGTAATGACATCTGATTTCAATAGTACGGAGCATATAAACTGTCAGGATTTAACTCCGAGAGATTTATATTAGGTTTGAATAATTGAAATTTATTACATACTAGTTGTAATAACCGGAGTTGCTTGAGATTAAGACATTTTCATGTTTTCTATTAATAAAACATAATCTATTTAATTAATTATCACAAATGCTTTTTAATATTTCAAATGGTTCAATAATTGTGTAAAAAAATTAAAATAGCTATAAAACAACAGATATTATAGTTATGACATGAAAAGATCAGCTGATTACTGGTACATGGTATACGTGAAATTAAAATATAATGAATATTAATATTCGACAGAATGCCAACTCGTAATAAATAAACTGTTTTTTAAAAATACTAATATGCTTCATGTAAAAAATGCATTTATATATATAAAATTGTAATACACAAAATCCTCTTACCGCCTGCGGTTTTATTTTTAGTTGAAATGAAAATATCTCTGGCATAAAACAATTTTTAAATATCGTATCTTCTCGAAAAATTATATACGGTACAAAACGATTTTTTAAACCTACAGAAGAATAATTATTCTTACCAGTTATTAATAACTTTCAGCGAAAAATAAGTTATGTATATAAACATTGCCAGTGGCAGCTTAGAGCCACATGAATAAAATCACTTAAAATGTCTATATCATTTCCATTTTTTTAATTCAATTCAAACTGAGCAAAAATAATACTGTTTTCCAGGCAGAGCCAGCGGCGATTAATTTCGCTGTACGTTGGGCCCAAGAGAACGGCTTCAAAATTAATATGTATACTGACAGTCAATCCTAGATTGTGGCTTTGCGAAGTGCCAGACCCAGGTATGTATTTGTATTAGAGGCAAAAAGAATTTATATTTGGCTGGTAACTCCGTTGTACTCACCTGGTTCAAAGCACATGTCGGTGACTCGGGTAATGAGCTCGCCGATCACTATGCAAAATTGGCCACAACTGATGGCGAGAATATTAATGTCCAAACCCCGCTCTCATGTGTTAAATTCAAAATTACAAACAATCTAATGAAAGATTGGCAATATAACTGGCAAAATTATGACTCAGATTCGGGGAAGAGGCCCTGGAGTTTCGTGCTCTGCGTAACTTAAAAATTACTGGTCCACAACAAATGCTTAGTTTACTTTTTAACGAGACACGGTCCATCCCCCTGTTACTTACATAGATTTAAGAAAGTATACTCACCTCTTTGCCCTTGTAGTCGACCTAGTGACTCGGATCACTACGTTTTTCATTGCTCGCTGTCTAAGGAGCATCATCTTAATGAACCCGCACTGAATCATCGGGTCGAGTGGTTCAAAAATTTATTGAAAAAAATTGAGTGCATTTTGCAACTTGAAAAGATCTTCTTATTCTGTGGGGACATGTCTTAGGCTTTATCTGTTCTGAGTTTTGGACTTCATTGGAGTGTTCCGGTTTCTGGACTTTTTTTTAATTATTATTTTCTTCAAATTGGTGTCATTCTATTACTGGGTTAACTGTTCTCGAATTTTCGACGGTTTTAGGAATTGTTTTGTTTCCTTCTTAGTTGTTATCTTGTCCGTTGTAAAGTTTTTGTTAGATCTCTTGTGTGCTTCTGCGCTTTTGTGTAGTTTTTGTAATGCTTATTGTCTCTCGTTTGTTTCGTTTTTAACTATTTGGTTTTAAATGCTAGTGATTTTAATTTGGTTATCTTTATTTTTTGTACGTGTTTTGTGTTTTGAACGCTTCGTTTTTGGCGTTTTTGCTCTTTGTGTTTCTGCTCTTAATCTTTTTGTGTTTTCGATGTTAAGCCTTTTGGGTGTTTGCGTTTTGTGTTTCTGCTCTTAATATTTTTGTGTTTTGTGTCTTAATTTTCAGCTTTCTGTGTTTTTGCTCTTCGTGTTTTGTGGTTTGGCTCTTCATAGTTTTGTGCTTTATGTTTATGCTCTTTATCCTTATTTCGAGTTCATTGTTGTAAAAGATAATTTTTAAATTTTTCTGCTCACCCCTTGGGTTCTTTGTAAATTCTTTTTTAATGTAGTTCATTTCTTTTTTTTATGTTTCCCCTCCGGCAAGTGGAAGGTCTTACACCCTCTTGGGTAGGCCCTGCTGGGGCGGTTGTAAATAAATAAAAATTCAGTTGGAATGAAGACACTAAGTTTAAAGTAATTTTTTCTATGCATGGGAAGATGAATTTTAATTAATAAAAAATTAAATTGTTAAATATTTTTTTACGAAACACACACTAAAACTTTCCTTATGCTTCAAAATATTTATGACCAATATTTGAGGAAAATCTATCGAGCTTTGGAATGCTATTTCAATATTTATTTGTATTTCTGTAGTGTATAACCTATTTGCTGAATTTCACTGTTATTTATATTCTTAAACTGCTATATAACTTAGAGACTACAAATAATTATTAAAGTTTTAAATGAAATTAGATAAAAAAAATAATTTCAAAAATATTTAAGCAATTTTCCATTATATATGTTTATTTATTTCCTTAATGCGTAAAAATACTGTACCTGTATGTTTTTCTTTGCGTGAAGGCTGGTACATATCCTGCTTCACTGTGTTATAAGATTCCATTTTCTTCCCTAAGAACAAATAACTTTGTTATTAAGTTTCATTTCCTTTAATATGAAAAAGTTAAAAAGCACAGGACTTAAAAACCCAAACAGAAAATACAAAATTCTTATCGTTTTGCAACAGTTTAGCTTTTTCATTCACAGAAGATAATTTATTTTATTTTTAAATATATCTTTCAGAATATATTTTTAGATTTCAGAATATTGTATAGTAGGGTATTAACATGGCTGATAAAAAAATTAAAAACATGCGACATTGAAAAAAACGTTCAATATAATATTTAGATAATAAAATTCGTTTAACGAGGTTCTAACTGGCTATAAAGAGACTTCGTGAGTTACAACGTACTTATTGAATTTAATAAAACCTCTTTGCACTCTTTAACAGTTTGAGGATCGAAATGTCAAATTGAGATATTCAGAAGCCGAGTTCGCAAACCTACAATTTTCTCTAAATGCATCATACTGAATTATTAAACATGTTTTCCTCCAAAACCAGAACGGATAAACAGAGTTTAAAATGCTTTATATTACGTAGAAGATTTTGCTAGATAATTTACTTTGTTTATTGATAAAGATGCCTAAATCAGTTTGGTAAAAGTGGTATATAATGCAAAGGTCTATTTTGATTCAGAAAGTCTCTCATCATTTATTCATTATTCTTTTCAAATTATTTGAGAATGTTTTAATTGAATAAGAGTTGTTACTCCTCTGGTGTAAATCATTCATTCCCGTATCACTATAATTTATTTTTTGCCTGTTATATTCATATAACGCGTATGCACGCTGTGAAGTTTTGTTGTGTTATATTTAAAATGCATGCTTACGGCAATTGTGAGTAAATGTTAATGGAATATATTAAAGTAACGACTATGTGTTGTAGTTCTAAAACGATATGGCCATATACCCCCAGTAAGAAATGGACTATCGTATTTTTCCTGTATCTGATGGCCTAATGCTTTGCTTGTAAACCTCCGTGAGGTTGCAAATGCCAACTTTAATAATTTCCAAGAATGTTTCAGAAGAAATTATTAGGCCAAATCGAACCTACGCGAGTTCTGGTGGATAAATGTTAATGAAGAAACAAGAAATACACTTCGAAATTATCAAACGGCCTATGAAATTATTAATTCTTATTCCAGATATATCAGCATGGTTCTTTTAGGCACATGTTATACTATATACTTGGCCAAAGGTGGTCATAGTTAAGCTTTGGGGATTTTTCGAAATTTTCTGGTTAGGTGTGTGTGGCTGAATTTTTTTTCTTTAAAATTTTACTCTTATCTCTAACACATATCAAGTATACTTTTCTTTGTAAAATAAAATTTAATTATTTTTATAATACAATTTTAAAAATTTAGCTGGTGGTCCACCTTTGGCGTATAGCGTTCCAAAGGTGGCCCATATATTTAAATCACTTTTAAAATGTGAAAAAAATACTATGAAAACTATTTTTCTTATAGAAGAGTGTTACAATATTCAATACTATATGTTTATGCTTATAACAATAAATAGACCAAGAATTATCAAAAGTTTATTTTATATTTCGTGCAATTTTTCTTATATTCAAATAAAACTATAACACCATTCAGTAATTAAATAAAAAAATATAATTTTTAATGTTATAAATTTAACAATAAATGGTAATAAGTTTTTTCAGATATTTAAGTAGAAATTTTGAGAATTACCTTTACTACATTGATTTCCATATTCTTTTCCTAAGGTGGCCACTTTGGGAACATGCATATGGTCGCCATTTGCTCGGCTTAAAACTATTAACATGATAAATTTATTAGAATTGAAGTAAATTATGTTAAAGAGAAAGATATAAGCTTTCAGAAATTGTATCATAACTCAAAGTTCTAAGAATTTAAACACATGTAAGTTAAAATATATTCTTACCTGGAAATTAGAAAGACTACTCCTCGAAAGTGAAATCACTGCGTACCACGGAGGCCGATCAAGGTGACCTCTTCAAATTCAGACACGTGCCCTTCAGATACATGATTTACAATGCAGTAGCACCATGTTCCAATTAAAAATGAATTAATTCTACTTTTGGAGGTGGGATATCTTAAGAACATTTGGCTCATCTACCTTATACTACTACTTTAAAACCATTTACTTTATATCTGACTCCAATTAACCATTACTAGAAATCGCAAACATTTTTAGTTAAAATCTTACAAAAGAAAATCACACTTATGTAAATGAGGCTTGTTTAGGTTTTAGGAAAATAAATTCCCAGTAAATGTAATAAAAAGAAACCGGTAAGAAGCAAATGAATTTTCTTGATGTAAAATTCTAGTCTTTTTTTCGAAATTGTTTTTTCCACTTAGCAATTAGATCGTTCGATATACGGAATGAAAAGTAAAGCAAGTGAGAGAAAGACCAAAACGACTCTGCTGAAGTAAATTTACCAGCTGAAAGACTTTTGTGCTTGCAAATCGGCAGAAAAAAGATGTTCTGCAACAAGATCAAAAGAGATATCTTCAGTTAAGTGAAATATTCAGTGACTTTTGATTCGATCTTCTTTCTTCTCTATGAACTTCACTAAGGATTCTTTGTTTCTAAAAGAAATTTTTAAATAAATATGCGTCGTTTCAAATTTAATCAAAGAATATCCTTTCTTATTATTCTTCAATTAGTATTGTTCATAAAAAATTAATAACGGAAAAAAGCATGTATTTTGAAACAACGGTTTGATAAGGAAGACACGGCCGATAGAGATTTCTCAAGTTAAATGAAATATTCAGGTACTTTGGATTCGAGTCTGTTTCTTGTCTAACGAACTTCACTAAGGATTCTTTATTCCTAAACGAGATTTTTAACTAAATAAGGGTTTAAATTTTAATCAAAGAATATCCTTTCTTATGATTCTTCAATTAGTATTGTTCGTAAGAAAATTAATTACGGAAAAAAGCATGTATTTTGAAACAACAGTTTGATAAGGAAGTCAAAATCGAAAGAGTTTTCTCAAGTTAAATGAAATATTCAGGTACTTTTGAATCGAGTTTCTTCTTCTCTATGAACTTCACTAAGAATTCTTTAATGCTAAACGAAAAAAACATAGTTAACTAAAAAAGCCTTTCAGATTTAATCAAAGTATGACCTTTGTTTGGTTATTTGAAATTGTTCATGAAAAGTTAATGGAAAAATTATGAAAATTGAAACACATATTTGATAAGGCGAAGAACGCATGAATAATTCAGCGGAATCGTGTGCGGTTAGTAAGATTTTGATGTAATCATTCGCGATAAAATATTATTTAATGAACAAGTTCAATAGAAAAGCAAAACAGCGGGAATGCCGGAACATACATTGATATTCTCGTACACTTACAGGATGTAGAAGGTTTTGTGTTAATCTTCATAAAATAGTATAACAAATCGAATATGCATTTTCCACTTTTTCTTTTGAACTCAAAACGCTTAAAATTTAATATATATCTACATTTTGCTGCGAAGACCACGCACCAAATTTCATTTATCCAGCATACTTAGAACAGGAAGATGAATAAACATCAAACCGGTTGACGCATTTGACCCAAAATTTGACACCGATGTGCAGATATAATGATTACATCATTTTATAGATTTCATGTAATTAACTAAAGACATGTTATAGTTATCATTTTCATATGTACAAGGACGGACGCATAGACATGTCGAATTTCGTCTGAAACCTGGCATAGATTTAGAATCTAGATGAGACTACATACAGAATTTCATTTGTCTAGATTATTCTGTTCTTGAGTTATCATGTTCACAGACCGATAGAGATACAGAAAAAATATTTGATATGGTTTTAAGATTTCGTCAAAATCTCTAGATTGCTTGTTCTGGCGATTGTAACGCTTTCCTTTTGCGTACTTTTAACAATAAAGTTAAAATTATATACAATAAAGTAACGTTTATACGTATTTCATAGGACTAAATTTAAAACGAAAAGAGGTATAATCGAAATTTTAATAAACAACTCTAATTATTAGAAATGTACAACTATTTATAAAAATTTAGTAATAATTTTAAAGTTTCTTAAGATGGTACTAGTAAATGTAAAACTATTTATGCAAATTCTTTATTAAGTAATAATTTTAAAGTTTCTAAAGATGGTACTAGTAAATGTAAAACTATTTATGCAAATTCATTTAAAAGCAATAATTTTAAAATTTCTTAAGATAGTGCTAGTATATCAATACATAGTATAAACTAGTAGTATACGTAGAAACAATAATTAAGGGGGCATACGACTGTTAAACCTCGAAAATTTTCGATTTTATGAAAAA
>BGPR01006641.1:17757-38659 GCA_013235015.1 Araneus ventricosus | reverse complement strand
GCTAATACGTCTGAAATCATACTGTATTCAGCTACTACAACAAATAAATCCCCTTGAGAGAAGAATTTTCATCTTATGTCTCTGGGAATGTGTACAATGTTACTTTTTCCTCAGCAAAATGAATGACCGGAGGTGAGGAACCTTTGAGTTGAAGAACTCCATCACCCAGCCGGTCATCGGCAGAAATTGAATGTCCCACCACCAACCTTTCGAATAATATTTTACATCGCTAATACGTCTGAAATCATACTGTATTCAGCTACTACAACAAATAAATCCCCTTGAGAGAAGAATTTTCATCTTATGTCTCTGGGAATGTGTACAATGTTACTTTTTTCCTCAGCAAAAAATGAATTACCGGAGATGAGGAACCTTATTGGAAGAACTCCATCACCCATTGTCATCGGCAGAATGTCCCACCACCAACCTTTTCGAATATTTTACATCGCTAATACGTCTGAAATCATACTGTATTCAGCCAATACAACAAATAAACTTCTGAGAGAAGAAATTTTCATCTTATGTCTCTGGGAATGTGTACAATGTTACTTTTCCTCAGCAAATGAATTACTGAGATGAGGAACTGGAGTTGAAGAATTCCATCACCCAGCCGGTCATCGGGTAGAAATAGAATGTCCCACCACCAACCTTTCGAATATTTTACATCGCTAATACGTCTGAAATCATACTGTATTCAGCTACTACAACAAATAAAACCCCTTGAGAGAAGAATTTTCATCTTATGACTCTGGGAATGTGTACAATGTTACTTTTCGTTCAGCGATATGAATGACCAGATATCAAGAACCTTTGAGTTGAAGAACTCCATCACCCAGCCGGTCATCGGCAGAAATTGGAATGCTGTCCCACCTCACCAACCTTTCGAATATTTTACATCGCTAATACGTCTGAAATCATACTGTATTCAGCTACTACAACAAATAAATCCCCTTGAGAGAAGAATTTTCATCTTATGTCTCTGGGAATGTGTACAATGTTACTTTTTCCTCAGCAAAATGAATTACCGGAGATGAGGAACCTTTGAGTTGAAGAACTCCATCACCCAGCCGGTCATCGGCAGAAATAGAATGTCCCACCACCAACCTTTTCGAATATTTTACATCGCTAATACGTCTGAAATCATACTGTATTCAGCTACTACAACAAATAAATCCCCTTGAGAGAAGAATTTTCATCTTATGTCTCTGGGAATGTGTACAATGTTACTTTTTCCTCAGCAAAATGAATTACCGGAGATGAGGAACCTTTGAGTTGAAGAACTCCATCACCCAGCCGGTCATCGGCAGAAATTGAATGTCCCACCACCAACCTTTTCGAATATTCTACATCGCTAATATGTCTGAAATCATACTGTATTCAGCTACTACAACAAATAAACTTCTTGAGAGAAGAATTTTCTCATCTTATGTCTCTGGAATGTGTACAATGTTACTTTTTTTCCTCAGCAAAAAATGAATGACCGGAGATGAGGAACCTTTGAGTTGAAGAACTCCATCACCCAGCCGGTCATCGGCAGAAATTGAATGTCCCACCACCAACCTTTTCGAATATTTTACATTGCTAATACGTCTGGAAATCATACTGTGGTCTAGCTACTACAACAGGGGAAATAAAACCCCTTTTGAGAGAAGAATTTTCATCTTATGACTCTGGGAATGTGTACAATGTTAGTTTTTCGTTCAAAGGATATGAATGACCAGATATCAAGAACCTTGAGTTGAAGAACTCCATCACCCAGCCGGTCATCGGCAAGAAATTGAATGTCCCACCACCAACCTTTTCGACATTTACATCAAGCATACGTCTGAAATCATACTCTGTATTCAGCTACTACAACAAATAAAATCCCTTGAGAGAAGAATTTTCTATCTTATGTCTCTGGGAATGTGTACAATGTTACTTTTTCCTCAGCAAAATGAATTCTCACTGGAGATGAGGAACCTTTTGAGTTGAAGAACTCATCACCCAGCCGGCTCTATCGGCAGAAATAGAATGTCCCACCACCAACCTTTTCGGAATATATTTTACATCGCTAATACGTCTGAAATCATACTGTATTCAGCTACTACAACAAATAAATCCCTTGAGAGAAGAATTTTCATCTTATGTCTCTGGAATGTGTACAGTGCTACTTTTTTTCCTCAGCAAAAAATGAATTACCGGAGATGAGGAACCTTTGAGTTGAAGAACTCATCACCCAGCCGGTCATCGGCAGAAATTGAATATCCCACCACCTACCTTTTCAAATATTTTACATCGCTAATACGTCTGAAATCATACTGTATTCAGCTACTACAACAAATAAATCCCTTGAGAGAAGAATTTTCATCTTATGTCTCTGGAATGTACAATGTTACTTTTCCTCAGCAAAATGAATTACCGGAGATGAGGAACCTTTGAGTTGAAGAACTCCATCACCCAGCCGGTCATCGGCAGAAATCTTGAATGTCTACCACCAACCTTTTTCGAATATTTTACATCGCAAATACGTCTGAAATCATACTTAGCCCAGCTACTACAAATAAATAAAACCCGTTGAGAGAAGAATTTTCATCTTATGTCTCTGGAATGTGTACAATGTTACTTTTTCCTCGCAAAATGAATGACCGGAGATGAGGAACCTTTGAGTTGAAGAACTCCATCACCCAGCCGGTCATCGGCAGAAATTGAATGTCCCACCACCAACCTTTCGAATATCGATTTTACATCGCGAATACGTCTGAAATCATACTGTATTCAGCTACTACAACAAATAAATCCCCTGGTATAAGAATTTTCATCTTATGTCTCTGGGAATGTGTACAATGTTACTTTTTCCTCAGCAAAATGAATGACCGGAGATGAGGAACCTTTGAGTTGAAGAACTCCATCACCCAGCCGGTCATCGGCAGAAATTGAATGTCCCACCCACACCTACCTTTTCGAATATTTCATATCGCTAATACGTCTGAAATCATACTGTATTATTCATTACTACAACAAATAAATCCCTTGAGAGAAGAATTTTCATCTTATGTCTCTGGGAATGTGTACAATGTTACTTTTTCCCTCACAAAATGAATTACCGGAGATGAGAACCTTGAGTTGAAGAACTCATCACCCAGCCGGTCATCGGCAGAAATTGAATGTCCCACCACCAACCTTTTCGAATATTTTACATCGCAAATACGTCTGAAATCATACTGTATTCAGCTACTACAAACAAATAAAACCCAAGGAGAGAAGAATTTTCATCTTATGTCTCTGGAATGTGTGTACAATGTTACTTTTTTCCTCAGCAAAATGAATGACCGGAGATGAGGAAACCTTTGAGTTGAAGAACTCCATCACCCACGGTCATCGGCAAGAAATTGAATGTCCTGCAATTCACCAACCTTTCGAATATTTTACATCGCGAATACGTCTGAAATCATTATTCCGTATTCAGCTACTACAACAAATAAATCCCTTGAGAGAAGAATTTTCTTGTCTATGTCTCTGGGAATGTGTACAATGTTACTTTTCCTCACAGCAAATGAATGACCGGAGGTGAGGAACCTTGAGTTGAAGAACTCATCACCCAGCCGGTCATCGGCAGAAATTGGAATGTCCCACCACCAACCTTTGAATATTTTACATCGCTAATACGCGTCTGAAATCATACTGTATTCAGCTATACAAATAAATAAATCCCTTGAGAGAAGAATTTTCATCTATGTCTTGGAATGTTAATGTTACTTTTTCCTCAGCAAATGAATGACCGAGGTGAGGAACCTTTGGAGTTGAAGAACTCCATCACCCAGCCGGTCATCGGCAGAAATTGAATCCCACCACCAACCTTGAATATTTTACATCGCGAATACGTCTGAAATCATACTGTATTCAGCTACTACAACAAATAAATCCCCCCCTGAGAGAAGAATTTCTATCTTATGTCTCTGGGAATGTAAAGCAATGTTACTTTTCCTCAGTGAAATGAATGACCGGAGATGAGGAACCTGAGTTGAAGAACCCATCACCATCCAGCCGGTCATCACATTGTGAAATTGAATGTCCCATAACAAACTTCTTCGAATATTTTACATCGCTAATATGTTTGAAATCGTACTGTATGCAGCTACTACAACAAATAAATCCCCTTGAGAGACGAATTTTCCTCCTATGTCTCTGGGGAAGATAGAAGGGCAGCAGAGAACCCAGAAAATGAACGTAGACTAAGAAAGTTGAAATATTCGCATCTTATGAGATATTTTTATTTCCATAGGTGGCATTTTTGAAATATCCTAAGTTTAGACCCGAAGTTTATTTTGTAATTACTCTGCATTGTATATGTTTTTTTTATTATCAAACAGATAGCGATATTTTAGTACTGTTTGCCAAGTTTCGTCACAAAATATTATTCTCATCAACACCTCTTCATTGACATCATTGGAAACAACTTTGACAAAAGACTTAAATTTGAGAACTGCACAAAATCATTTCATACTAAAAATTCCAGTGGTAGAGATACGAAATAGAAAAATTTACCTCCCTTTGAAGACATTTTTATTCTATAAAATGTGGAAAAGCACACTTTTCACAGCAAACTTACAAATTTTACTTTCCATTTAGTGAATTTTGCTTTAGTGAGCCTTAAAAGCTTGGCAATTAAAATACCACATTTCCATAGCTTAGACCCACATTTCCATGTAGTAAACATGCTTTGAAAAGAAAACTATCTTGGATTACTGCCAAGCAAATCGAAATGTCAGTCGAGATTTGATATTCAATGGTTACTTAAAAATAAGTTAAGCAGTAGATAACAGAAAAAAAACATTTCCAATCTTTAAGTAAAAATGCAACTCATTTTTTCACAAATAAAATTTTTCATGTTTATATAAAGGTTATATTTTGCTTGATTGGCAATTATACAACCTGTTTTGCAAAATAAGTTGAAAAAATGTTTATCGAAAATGAAACGCTTAAATTGAAAGTATAATCAAGAAAAGTAGAATAAGATTTAACTGAAATTACTTGTAGTAAATTGCAGATTCTTGTACGTATTGCTAATTTTGATTTCTTGATAATTACCATATTTCAAAAAAAAAAATTCATCATATCTTTCAACAATGCTTGAAATAAAAAGAAATAGAAACATTGTTATTTTAATATGCTAAAAGTTAAAAAGGAAAAAATAATAATAATAGAAAAGGTATTTTATCGTGATAAAAATTCTCAATTTCCTTAGAGGCATTATTATTTTAATTTTTTCCTACGAAAACAATTCTTAAATTTAAAAAAAGTAAATATTGAAATAAAGTTTATTGTGAAAACATTCATATTTTCTAGTAATCCAATCATCTTAACTATTTTTCAAAGCAGAAATGCAAAGAAAAACAAACTCTTAGCCTATTGTGAAACCATCATTGAAAATGCTAACAAAAAAATCTCTTTAGAAAATTAATTGTTTCTTATATAAATTGCTTCGCCGACTGTAAACACTTTAATATCTGAGACACGCTACATAATTAATAACTTTTAAGAAGCCTGGAAAGGATTTGTTTTAATTTACTATCATCTGATGAAAATATGTTTTATAAAGTGCTGATTATTTTCAAACCATTCCCACTTTTGCATTCTATAGACAACTTTCGCTTATACGAAAGGGAAATAAAGACGTTATTAATAAGCTACTTTTTTTAAAAAAAAAGGAAACTGTTGTTTTATTTTATAATTGGTAAGCACTAGCAAGCATTTATATCCCTAACACTACTATCTTTGACGACCATCTTGTTCGCCGGGAATATTCATTGGGTTTAATTTCAATTGAATCTGCTATTCATAAGTAATATTCATGGTTACTTTATGGTTTACTTGAACACTTCCAATCGCAATATACATTTATAGCCTATTGTCATGTACCTGTTTTGTTCTCTGTATACAGGAACGCCTAAAATGGAGTTAAGTCAAATGATACAACAGTTTACATATCATCTAATATTTGACTGCACGTTTTCTGGCTAATTTCACTCTTTTATTCCTCGTGCAAAATATGCATTAGAGCTCAATAATTATATACATGGTTTATATAAAGGGTTCTTATTAGATTAACGTAATTTCTTTTTAAAGATATTTTAACAAGAGTATTATGAATACTCTTAATGTTTTTGATGAAATTTTTTTATCTCTTATTTTATGCAACACTAGCCGCATAACATATATCCATGCAGAAATATTTTAAAAGATAACATTTAGCTACTAAATTAGCCTTCTTAATCGTGTGACTAAGTAACAATTTAGTAACTATATTGTTACGTTAGTCACACAGTGAAAATTTAAACTATATTGTTACGTTAGTCACACAAAGTGAAAAATTTAAACTATATTGTTACGTTAGTCACACAGTTAAAAATTTAATTTGGTTAAATCATTATCTTTTAAAATAATTTCTTACGGATATGTTATACTGACTAGTGTTACATAAAATATAAGGATAAAAAAAGTTTCATCAGAGATTATTTAAGAGTATTTTGTCAAATTATAGCTTATTAAAATCTTTAAAAGTTACGAGATCACAATGAATGACCTACGTTATCTTTAAACTTAGATTTAATTCTTTAAAACTGTACTATATAGAAAACAACTGGTTTTTTAACATATAAATATAATGATACCATAAAGTTTTTTTGTTATCCAGGTAACGTATATTTGAGAAATGTGGACGGCCACGCGTAACACCTCTATGTGTAGCTTGATTCATAGAGACAAAGTTCATTAAGCTGCAATGTTGGCGTCTGAAATAACAGATGTGTGACCCCGCCCCTGTTTATGGAGAACGCTACCTATTTAAATAATCCTGTATATACGCAGCCCAAATAGTTGTTCAGGGTCCAGTGTTCTCTTCATAGTATGCCTAAAGTTTAGCTGCACGTGGATATCGGACTTGTGTCTGCGAACTGGACAGTCTACACATCTCAGTTTTCTCCTCTATGTCTACATTTTTAGTCTCATCTGTGCCATCTGAAGCTAAAATACTTTATGAGTTATCTTGTCACATATTGAAAACCGTTGCTACGATTATCTAGTCATGTCTTTTGAAATTATTAAATTATAAAGTTTTAAATATAATTTATGATACTATAATAATTCGACATCGTAGGTCAAGCAACATACGTTATCTGATTAAAACATAATGATAAGAAGAATTAAAAATAGAGAATGTAAACTATTTAGATAGCTCGAATTAATTTCTAAACTATATCACTTAAAATTTAGACGGTCTTGTTTACTAATTCCTAGAAAAATTTGAAGAAATATGAAAAGAAAGTAAATTCATTATGTTATTAGCAAAGAATATGAAATAAAATAGTATATACCATACCTTATATCTTTCATAATTGAAAACAAAAAACAAGATTAAATTACAAAATAATAGCCCAGATCTGTGCCCTCGGTAACGCTCATGACGTCACGAGCAATAAACTCGCGCCATAGAACCTGAGACATTAAACAGCTTTATTTCATTGTCTCAGAGAGAACCTAAATTTCAGTCAATTTTAAAATTTAAGCATGTAATTCTCGTTCTAATTTCAAACTTATATGCCTCTAAAATAGAATAAAAATAAAATTTTCTATCGATTGGATAAAAATATCGATGCTATAACTCCAGTTCCTCGACAAATTTTAAATTATATTAATCATATTTTTCAAATTAATTCGTTTTCAATAGAAAGTAGTAAATAAGCCATTGGATATCATGCGCTCGTGATATAGTTTGGACGTTGTTTACCGAATGTTGTTTACCAGGAGGGTTTTAAATAAAGAAATTTGTAAATAACTGAGTGAATAAAAAAAATACTCCCTGTCATAAAACATATGTTTATTTTATTGTTAATCGATCAATTTTAAACATTTCTTCGTATATATATGTATTTAAACACGTCAAATCTTCGACGAGAATCTGTCGAATGAAGAGGTAAATTACGGTGATTTTCTAGTATTTTTAAAACAATCAAAACTTTGAATTTTATTGCAAACAAAGAAAAGTATTGTTTGAAATTTAAATTCATTTCCTTGACAAAAAATAAATTAAAATAGGAAAATAGCCATGAACGACAAGAGTCAACGATAAACCGGAAAAGGAGAAAAGTGGGCTATTATTATTCATATCTAATGTTTCTAAAAGTTTCATTAATCGAGATCAAAGATAAACATTATACCATAGGGAATTAAATCGTCTTCGAATTCTGGTAAGGTAATTAGTAATTGCAGCATTATAATTTATTTCGCGAAAGTAAGAAATCAATTCATTAAAAAAAAATTTTAGATTTTGCAAATATTTTGATATTATTAGTTTTTTCCCTTGATAAAGACAGAAATATATTAGATAGACGCATTATAATGATAATGTTTTGCCTTTTTCTTCTTTAAAAAAAGAGAGAAAAATAAATTAGACGATATGATGACATGATACAGCTGAAAAGTTACAATCACGAATTTGGTATGAAAGTTCAAATCAAACTAATCCTAACAAAATGTTCATAACGTTTTACTTAAAGTACTAAACAAGTGGGCAAAAGTGATCACATAAGTGAGAAATGCAATCCATGTCCTTCTCTCTTCGTTACACTGATTGCCTCGTGGGGAAATTAAACATTTTATCTGGATAAACATTTTATTCGAAGTCAAAGGAACAAATAAGAAAACGTTCGAAAACACGAAACACTATTCCTCCAATTCACTAACAAAGAAAGATGATTTGCAATATTTGAAGGACGATGTATGCTTTCCCATTTATAGGAAATTCTTTTAGGTTCTTGAAGCTGCTGAAATCTCGAATTGCGACATGGAAAAAAGTTCCTTCATATTGCAAAGCATTTAATGATTTCCACATTTTGAACAAATGAGTCTGTAGACCATTTCAAGTTTACTTTGAGGTTCTTCGGAACTTTTCATGTTCTTCTTGTGTTTGAAGAGCATCTGAATATATGCAAATTGTTTCTATCTGCGTATTCTAAGGTAAGAAAACTAAAGGCAACAAAGATGTAACAGTCTTGTTTATGTATTAGATAGTTTAATTTTCTGCGATTTCAGCTAGTTACATTTCTTTCCAATAATATTAATTAAATTGTTTGATTAAATTTAAAAAAATTCAAGAACAGTGTACAATATTAAAAAAATAGTAATCAAAAAATTTAAGATTTAACAAAATCGTAAAATCATGAAGCTCTGATCAAAATACAATAAGTAGATTTGGACTTTTAGTCAAACCAAAATTTTAAATTTTAATGAATATTTTCGAATTTTCTATGATATTTATTGCATCTATATTTTTGTCTCTTTATAATCAATTCTTCCTGTTTTACTTTGATTTTGTTCCGCATCAGAGTTTTTGGGAAAAAATTTTCTCCTTTTATTTAAAGAAAACAGTGTTTTCTTTAATATAATTTTCTTAACAATTATTTTCGAAATTTTATTATTATTCTGTTTATAAATCATTTTATGTATAGATTATGGAACTTGTAATTATTACTTTTCTCAAATTCCCTACCAGATGCACCTTTAATTAGGAATCGAAAGTCAAATCAAATTAAATCATTATGCTAATTGTTCTGTTAATGCCAAAAAATATTTTGTCATAGAGAACACACTACGTATTGATTTTCAGATTCTAGCCTGCCAGAGAAGTAAAAATAAATAAATATTACATTTCACTACATAAATGTGAAATTTTACATGAAATAAATAAATTAAATTGTAAATAGTCGACAAGATAAACTCCATACCTAGGAAAAAATATAACAACTGTTTTAAATAATGTTTTAATGTATATAAAATTATTATTTTCCAGAGTGAAGAATTATCAATGGCACATTCTGCCTCCACTTTTCTCTTCCATCATTAAAGGACACGATTAATTTTGTTGTTTATTTATTAAAATATATCCCTCATGATGTACTTTCACAGTCCATTATCAATGGCAATTTCCTGCTCACTTTCTCTTCCATCCGGAAAACGGACAGATTAATTTTGGTTGTTTATTTATTAAAATATATCCTCAATGCGTAACTTTACTCGTCCATTATCCATTGCACATTTTCTGCTCACTTTTCTCTATACGAAAAACGGAAGATTAATTTTGGTTGTTTATTTATTAAAATATATCCTCATGATGCGTAGCTTACTCAATCCATTATCAATGGCACATTTCCTGCTCATTTTCTCTTCCATCCGAAAAACGGACACGATTAATTTTGCTATTTATTTATTAAAATATATCCTCACATGCTGTAGCTTTACTCAGTCCATTATAATGACACATTTCTCTCACTTTTCTCTTCCATCCGGAAAACGGACACGATTAATTTTGTTGTTTATTTATTAAATATATCCTCATGAGCGTAGCTTTACTCAGTCCATTATCAATGGCACATTTCCTGCTCACTTCTCTTCCATCCAAAAAATACGATTAATTTTGGTTGTTTTTTATTAAAATATATCCCATGATGCGTAGTCTTTACTCAGTCCATTAATGATTCTATGAGCATTTCCTGCTCATTTACTTTTCTTCCATCCGGAAAAACGGACACGATTAATTTTTGGTTGTTTATTTATTAAAATATATCCTCATGATGCGTAGCTTTACTCAGTCCATTATCAATGGCACATTTCCTGCTCACTTCTTTCTCT
Organism: Araneus ventricosus; assembly: GCA_013235015.1. Taxonomy (NCBI): domain Eukaryota; kingdom Metazoa; phylum Arthropoda; class Arachnida; order Araneae; family Araneidae; genus Araneus; species Araneus ventricosus. The sequence continues at coordinate 27,991 of BGPR01006641.1, read as the reverse complement.
TTCCATCCGGAAAAACGACATACTAATTTTTGGTTGTTTATTTATTAAAATATATCCTCATGATGTGTGTAGCTTTACTCAGTCCATTATGAATGACAATTTCCTGCTTACTTTTCTTCCATCCGAAAAAACGGAACGATTAATTTTTTGGTTGTTTATTTATTAAAATATATCCTCATGATGCGTGCTTGACTCAGTCCATTATCAATGGCACATTTCCTGCTCACTTTTCTCTTCCATCCGAAAACGGACACGATTAATTTTCGGTTGTTTATTTATTAAAATATCCTCTGATGCGTAATTTTACTCAGTCCATTATCATGGTCACATTTTCTGCTCACTTTTCTCTTCCATCCGAAAAACGGACACGATTAATTTTGGTTGTTTATTTATTAAAATATATCCTCATGATGGTAGCTTTACTCAGTCCATTATGAAATGACATTCCTTGCTTACTTTTTCTTCCATCCGAAAACGCACACGATTAATTTTGGTTATTTATTTATTAAAATATATTCTCATGATGCGTAGCTTGTACAGTCCTTCTGCACATTTGTACTTCTCACGCATTTTGTTGTTTTAATACCTCTGATCAATATCAGTCATTATTGGTCCATTTTGCTCTACCTTTCTTTCCTCCGAAAACGGACACGATTAATTTTGGTTGTTTATTTATATTAAAATATATCCTAGCATGATGGCGTAATTTACTCAGTCCATTATCAATGGACATTTCTGCCTACTTTTCTCTTCCATCCTTCCGAAAAACGGACACGATTAATTTTTGGTTGTTTATTTATTAAAATATATCCTCATGATGCGTAGCTTTACTCAGTCCATTATCAATGGCACATTTCCTGCTCACTTTTCTCTTCCATCCGGAAAACGGACACGATTAATTTTTGGTTGTTTATTTATTAAAATATATCCCCATAGTTAGTAGCTTTACTCAGTCCATGAGTGTAAGCATGTTTAATTATTTATTTCCTTGATTAGATAAAAAAAATTCTGGTTTAAATTTGGACACATTTTAGTGTAGTTTATAAATATAAATTTTAGACTGTGAATAAATTTTATTTTTTTAATTCTTTTAAAAATTCAAAATGTTATCTCTAATTTTTCTTTAACTGTGACGGAACGCGATGGCGTAGTGATAGAGGCTCAGCTTCTAGATGATCATATTCACGAGGCCCAGTTATATATAAGAACCTTCGTGCAGTTGATCTGGAAAATTTTTAATCTTTCACTAGCAGTCACATGTCGTCATTTTGAAGTGGTACCAGCTCATCTGCTGTTTTCCATCATATGCTTCAAAATGACACTCGTTTATCTTTAAAATTGAGCTCAAATCTATTAAATGAAAACTAAATTCGAAAATGTGTTATAAATTTATGTGGTTTTATCACGCCAATTGAATATAAAATATACTTCTGCGCAATACTAATTTCTACAAGAATAATAAAATAAAATAGAATTTTGCAAACAACAATTTATTTATTGAGCGAAAATAAAAATATTTTATTTATTTTCGTTACAATTCTGTGATTTCTGTAAAATGTTTTGAAGCAAATGTCATAATAATTCTATTAAATAAAATATGACATAATAATTCTATTAATTATTATTTTATTAAGTTGATATATTAAGGCATTATTATATCAAATTATAATAAGTTATTATTGATTTGATATAATAAGTCATATTAATTCTATTAATTTGCTTTAAAAAAAATTCCAATATCATATTAATACTGGTTTCTGTTATTGCAGGCGTTTAATAAGTTGAATCAATAATTACCAGTTAACGTTTCTCCAAGATTGTGCTGCTCTGAATAAGCATTCGTCAGGGACAGGTTTATTTTATAGCGTTTATAAACGAATAATAAGAAAAAATATTATATGCAACGAAGGTGCATAGACATATTTATGTCATAAAAATTTTTTAGTTTTTTGTTATTTGCCACTCGTAAACGCTATATTAGTTAAATGAACATAAGACATTTTAATTAGGTAAACACACTTTCTCAGAGTTTGTTTGGAGACTGTATTAAGCGTAATTAAATAAATGTTTGCAGTTCTCTTTATCAGTAATTTCAGAACATTAAAAATACTTTCTAATTTATTGCTCCAGTTCCCGTGTTTCGTGCTGCCTTCTGTATCATGAAGAAGAAAATCACTTAAGCTGTCTGAATTACGCAATTATGGCTAGTATTTGGGAAATAAATTAATAAAATTGCCTGTTTTAATAATATCATTTATTATTCTGAACTAAGGAGTAAGAAATGAAATTGAAGATTCACGAATAAAATAATTTTCTAGAGTAAAATAATGTGCGCATAAAATAACCTTCTTTTATGGTGTAATTTCAGAAACCGGATTGTCCAAAAGGTCTCGAACCGAAATCTTTATGGCAGAACCTAATAAAGGTGTAGGTCATGTCTAGCATATCCATTGTTAAAAAAATGGCAAGAATATTAATATAAATAAGAGTCATTGTAGATGTGGCCAGTTGGTATCTTGCACATCTCCTCCTAAAGTACTGCACCGATTTCAACCAAACTTTTCACACTTATTATTTAAGACAAGGGGAAGATATCTGTGAACTTTTGAAAGCGCAGAAGTTAATTAAACTTTCGGTTACTTAGAAATTAACCGAAACCGTTTTTCCTCAGTAACTCTGCAGCAAATTGTTCCACAAAAATTATTGTTGTACTATCTGAAACTTCAAAATTTTTTATCTTTTCAGTGACACCAATTTTATGTCTGAGTTATGTTTTCTTGAACTTTTATTAATTTTTCAGAATTTAATAGATAATTCATTACATGCAGACGACTTTGAAATAAATCAAATTTATAGATACTTCGTTGTTAGGCAACGGTGAGACATTCAAATAATCTGCCTTTATTTCTGTTTCTTTTTTGTATAAGAAGTGTTTTATATAGATGTAAGTATTTTATATAGATGTAAAAGATATCTGTCAACTTTTTAAAGTTTAAAAGTCAATTAAAACTTAAGTTAATTAAAAAGTAAGCAAGATTTGGCATTTTTCCGCGATATCTTTCAAAAATATTGCCTCATAAAAACTATTTTTATACCATAATACAGATTAAAATATTAGCTTTTCTGTGATATAAATTTCATTTCCGTTCAATTAGTTGCTCTAATTTCAATATTTTTTTAAAATTAAATTGTAATTGATATTCACAAATTGTAATATTTTTTAAACTGTTGTAGAAAAAAAATACTTACGAAGAGCAGTTGCTAGAACACATTATCAGAATTCTGAAGAAAAGTTTAAAAGCAGACGGTTAATAGTTTATATCAGGAACAAATATTTAAGTGGTTTATTTTAACGCTTTTTATTAATTCAAAATATAACTACTTAATTAATTGTCCCAAAACATTCCTCATAACCTTTCTCATTCTTTCAGTATTTATGAACAAAATTTGAAGTAAAAGAGTTTGTGACAATAAAAGAATTTTGATTATTATAATTTTCTATACAAAAATAGTTTTTATATTATAAATATTCGAAATAAAATTAATTTAATCCCGATTAATGCCGGGTATAACTGTTAGTAATTAATAAAATTGATATATTCTGTAGGTATACAAGGTTAATTTCATAATATTGACATTTTCTCACGCAACCCTTCCTGAAGCCAACGAAAGTGGGTTCTTGAATCGTCATATGTCAGTGCGTATTGAGTCCACCTCGATGTTACAAATTTCATAGTTTTGTCATTACTAAAACTACCTTTAGAGGAAAATGTATTACAATCGCATTTCTCTGGATATTCTTTCACTGTTATACTGAAGCACCTAAATACATTTATTGCTATCAACCTCCTGCATTCCTCTGAGATTCATATTTCCAATTGCTAATTTTAAAAAATGCAAAAAATCAAAACTAAATTAAACTTCTATACTGAGGCTTGAAAACTTATTATCCAACCCCATATAAAGAATCATGAACACATTACTTAAATTAGTATTTCAGGAGCTTCCTCTGAGACTTAGAAATGTTGGATTGAAATTTCCTCAGTTATATGTATGCCTTTTCATAGTAACATCCTCTCAAGTATAACAAAAATAGAATCTGTTACTCCACTGCATCTTCAGTACTGGGTCTGCTATTTTTATATTCCGATATGCAGGTAATGACAAGTTGCTTTCTAATGTTGTTTATTCAAATGAATTTTTTGCTCCCATTCTTCGTCTGACTTCTCTTTCTCTGATAAATAGTCTCCTGTGAAATAGTTCAAATTTTTATTCATAGATGGAGCTACTGGATAGCTTCTAGATCGTTGATTGTTTTGTATCTATTGCGTCATTTTTCTGCTTGGCTTGCTTCTGAAAGAAAGTAAAATTTTTATCTCTTTCTTCTGATTATGGAATAAAAAAATTTTGGATTTATGTTCTTTATTTGGTGGCAGGACAAGATTCAGACCACAGGAAGGAATAAATTTTGACTTTTTGTCGTTTCTTTCCACAGAAAATCTTGTTCCTTTCTGAACTAAAAATGGCGTGTGGTTTCTGATGAGTGATCCATTTTAGTTCCTATTCATTTTGAATAATTTCTTAACAAATTGTTCTAAGTATTGGTAAATTTTGGTTTTTCTATAGTTCTGGTTGTATTTTTAAAAAATTTCTGTTGAAGCAATTACTTTTTGCTGCTGCGTTTGCACGCAAAAACGTCTATTGTTTTCATTATTTTTCATTTTATCATTGTTTTCTTTTAATTTATTTTCTTTTAATTTAATTTCTATTATTTGTTTTTGTATTTCGTTAGATTTGGCTGCATATGCGCCTTTCTATTTAATGCAAAATATGTTATTGTTTTTTATTTTAATTAAAATTGAATTAATTAATTTTGCTAAATTTTAAGAATTATAACTATTCTCTTTCTCTGTCTGCAGTCAATAAACCTCGACATACACGGCTTTCTTCAACAGCAGCAGAATTTCTAGATCCAGAACTCTAATATCCCAAAGTCTAAGGTAGTTTCATCATCATTCATAATACTCAAGACATTTGTTTGTTTTAATTTTGATAAAGCTACACCTCAAAAAAGAAATCGCAAATAAAATATATATTGTACCTACAAACAAACAAAATGAAGTAAAGAATGAGAAGAAATTTATTTCTCCAATATCCGTCCACGAACATGTCCTATTCGGAAAAATGCAAGTCTATTCCGACACTGCCAAAACATTTTCCACCCCCATAAATTCTACAGCAATCTCATCACAGCATACAGATTCTCATAACCTGTCTGAATGACGAAGTCTGTAATATGAAAAGTTCAAAGTTGCCAATAGCAATAAAAGCAAAGCTCGAAGCAAGTTTCCATGTAGTAGAACATAACATCCTTCGATAAATTTTGTTCATGAATGTACGAGTACAGACGAAAATTTTATAACTTGCGATGCACACTAGTCTTCTGGTGAATATCAAAATGCTTAACTTTTTCTAAGGCCAAGGGAAGTATATTTAAACCGGGAAAACGCGCGCTACGAAGAGAAACGCAAAGACGCGCAAGGGAGGGTGAGACACTCCAATTCGTTATTTCGATACTTCATCAAAAATAGCAACATTTTTATGCTATATCTGTTCCAAATGATTCATGCAAACAGTTCTAGTTAAAGAAGAACAAATTTCCATAGGAAGAGATTTAGTAAATAATCTATCCTATTGAAATTCGAACGTCAACCGACTTATGTATGTATTTCCTTCTATCTTCTCAGGAACCACTGAATCCTGACACTAGCCGTAAGTACCAAAAGATGGAAAATAATCCAAGGAATCCATTTCGACTATTTGAATTCCGAAATTGTAATTAGTTAAAACGATATTAATTAAAAACTTTAAATGAATGAAATTTTGTGCCGCCATCAATCGACAGCTCCTATAACTATGTGACAATGTATATATGAATGAAATATTGTGCCGCCATCGATCGGCAGCTCCTATGACTATCTTCATATCTGTTGATTTTACGTTTGGTTTGTATAAAAGGTTTTATTTTTTCTTTTCTAGGGAACTTCCGCGTTTTGGATTTTATATTTATAAACATCGGGAAAAAATCGTTTTCCAGCATTTTTTTTTCTTTCTTTTTTTTGTCGTACTATGTTTCGCAACATTTACTTTGTTGGGGAAAATATTTATTCATCTTTATCCGTTTTTTTCATTATTATTCAAATACGGGCAAGATGAAAATATATGTTTCTGGTGTTTAATTTATCAATTTGGTGTACTATTAAATCGTTTATTGTTTCTGTTTTTTATTTCGTTTTATTTTTTCTTTTGCAAAACAAATATCATGCTAACCTGTTTTAATTTATAAATATAAGAATTCTCGCGTTTTCATTCAAACCATATTGTTTTAAGGTAGTAAGAAGGCTAGAACTGAAATTTTTAATCCAACAAGAAAGGATTCAAAACAGATTTACGTTTGTTGGGGAAGCTTATTGACGATATTTGTAGGGAAAAAAGACAGAGGCGGGCATATGAAAAAATGTGGATTCCGAGAAACGTTGGGTTATTTAGCTACAAGGTTATTAAAAGGTTGGATTTAAAAATTTTAATTAAACAATATAGGATTCAAAGGATGTTTACGTTTTGGGGGGAAGTTAGTGACAATATTTGTAGAAAAAATAAACCGGAGGAGGGCATATGAAAATTAAGTAATAAAAAGACTAGATTTGAAAGAATGTTTACATTTGTTGGGGAAAGTAAGTGACAATATTTGTTGAAAAAATGGAGCAGGGCATATGAAAAAATATAGATCCTGAGGCCTCACGTGATCTCACTTGTCTCCGCTCGGGAATATCCCATTATTCAAGATAGCCCGTGCAACGGCGTGCCATGCAGCTAGTAGATTATATTATTCAGCGCATTGCGAACACGTAAGAAAAGTATATTTCTTAAATACATGTTCTCAACACTTTTTATAGTAAAGAATCATAATTATAATAGTCGTTATACAATATGGATAAAAAAATACTGCTTCTAATTTTCTTACATACTCAGGAAACCATTTTTTTAGAAATCCAAATAAGAATTCTGATGGGCTTTGTCTTTAGATCCAATAAATTGAGGGCGTAATGCACTTTTATTTTTCAGAAGAGTTTCTACAATTTTAAGCTTTTCGTCCAATAGTTTTGTGAAAGCGGATAAAACATGTACCACCTGACTACAGTAACATCATACCCATATTAATATATAACTTTTGCATCAGTCTCTTGACATTTTCATTTACTCTATTATCCAGTTAAAAAGTCTTGTACCCGCGAAAATCTCCATTTTAGGGAAACAGAATGCTTCTAAATCTATTTGTTTTCTCACTAAAACTTATATAGCGAGGCAACATTATTCTTAAAGTTGTTCGAGGTATGGCATTCGCGTGTGTTCCCAAGGCCCTGTAGTGGAAACTGTTGCACTCATCCTTCCTGCAGCCACCCAACTGGTTAGATAACCCTTGAGGTTATAGACACCAGGGGTGTGGGGTGGAGTGATGTCATGTCTCTAATACGATCACACAATTGAACAAAGAAACCTTAAGGGAGGACGCCCAAAGGGGTGTTTCACATCCCTCATAATGAATGCCAATAATAAAAGATTTTTTTCCTGAAACACATTCTATCTGTGTAACCTATGTATAATGTGACCTCAAAGGCAGCTAGCATGGATTTGACTGATTTCGACTAAAGGGAAGTCCATTTTATTCACATTTTACGTGTCGGGAACCCTCTTGGGCATCCTAGAGGGTTAACAAAAAATCGTTTTTAAATGCCTCTAATTCCTCCCCTTTAATAAGAGCTGCTGTCTCTTAATAAATTCAATATCTTTATTAGTTAACGATTTGATTATATAATGTGGTTTTAAAAATCATATTAATTATTATATTACTTTGAGATAGTAATGTGGCGACACCTAAAGCTGAGAAGGAGGTGCATACTTTCGCGCCAATTTTTTTTCATGAAACACAAACAATGATATTTCATTTTCAGACCAAAACAAAGTTTTATGCTTTGTTAATGAATTATTAATTAATTTAATTAATAAAAAATAAGTTAATTCTATGTAATGAAAGAATTTCTTTTAGAAAAATAATCTGTCCCAAATATACTTTCATGCACCATAAATAGAAAGGAAAATGGCAGTTTGAAACGTTAAAATAATCAGCCTAATAAATTATAATATATATAACACACGCTTATTATCGGAAACAAGTAGAAAATTTCTGAGGCTTTGAGCCTAAATTTTACTCAATTTTTCAACATTTTCTTTTGACAATTTCCTTGCCGGTCTTTATATTTTAACATTTTGTCGCCACTTGGAATGTAATAATATTTAAGCTTTTTCTAATTTTTCAATATTATAATTTAAATTAAAGATTAAACTTTAGAACTTTATCATTACTACTTTAAAACTAGACGTTTATCTTTTATTTATAATTGAATAAAAGTTTCACAGAACATAAACATAAAATAAAACTGAAAAGATTCCAAGTAAATTCAAGCATTTAAGTAGAATCATTTTATTTTATTGATGTAGAACTGGTTTCTAAAGCATATATCTTAACCTTATCGAATACATATTCAACTGCCAATATTTTCAAACATGTTAATGAAATAATCAATATCAATCGTGGAAAATCTTATGCCAAAATGCAGTGAAAGATCATTTCAGAAACATAATATAAATCTGTTTTACTATACACTCAGTATCTTATACGTTGTAGAAATTACTTAGAGTTGTATTTAATTAAATCTCGTATTTTTAAATCAGAACTATCACTAAAGATTTTAAGCTGAGAAAAATATTTTAAACAAATATTCTTCGGAAACATGTTAAGTGTAGTATTTCTTTTTACTATGTTGGATTTTCAATTAAGGATAAGAGCGAGGAATCCACTAAGAGAAACAAGTTTATTCAGCGTGGCATTTATACGATCAGGAGTGACAGACAGAGATAGAAAGAATAGCAAGAACCTCTTTGAAGTAGCGAACTCCAATAAATACAAGTTCTCTTTTTTTCCTTTATTCCTCTTTAAGTTAATCGTTTATAAGACCATCTTGTTCCAGTAGTGGTATAATAAAATAACTTCAGGATTGAGATAAATTTAAAAAATAAATTCATTTAGTATAATTGATGACATTATTTTTGGTTAATTAATTTTATCAATTAATAATTAATTACCAAGTCAAGATGCTTCTTTATGGTTTGAGATAAAGAAAATGGAACATCCAGGGAATTTTTCATCGAAATATTTGGTGAGGACTTAAGCCAACCTTAAAAAATGCATTTAAAATTGATGAATTTGGTGGAAAGTTTATTCCTACGGCCTTAGAATAGGGTTAAGAGATGATTTCAAATGTAAGTAGAGTGGAAGGCAGGATTTTAATTCCGTTCAATGCTTTGTTATTTTTCTTTATCGAGTTTCGTTTCGATGCGACTCAAAAGCTGTTATTGCGGATGGATGTCCCTTTTTTCATTCCTTAGGCAGATATTCCTAAGAATTTTTATCATATTGAGATAATCAGGTGGTTTTAAAATTGTAAAAAGTGATAAATTTTTATGGTCTGAGAATTAAATATACGTGGTTGAATACCAGAACTGAAATGAATTTTTGAATAGTAAATATATTTTCTGTTTAAACAATTTAAGTATGTTTCCCGGAATTATGAACAAAATATCTTATAGTAGTGGTCAAATATGTCTCTGGAGAATCAGGAACATTAAAAATTTCATTGCATTATTTTTAAAATCATAAATCCAGACATCTGTTTACGGTACAGAAAATTCTACAATTTTTGACAGTTTTTCTGTAAAAATAAAATTGTATTGTTTTTCCTTTTTTAAGTATCTTTTGAACAAGTATAATATTCACTTTATATTTTATCCACAAAACAAAAACCAATTCTGGCAGCCGAAAGAACGAATCACCTCATGTCAGACAGTATTCTTTCATTTAATTGCCAATTCTAGCAGCCGAAAGAACGAATCACCTCATGTCAGATAGTATTCTCTCATTTAATTTTCTCATGAAACGCAATAAACAAAGGCCAATTTTGGCAGCCGAAAGAACGAATCACCATATGTCAGATAGTATTCTTTTATTTAATTTTCTTACAAATCACCAAAAACAAAATCCAATTCTGGCAGCCGAAAAAACGAATCATCTCATGTCAGATAGTATTCTCTTATTTAATTTTCTCGTGAATCACAA
>BGPR01006641.1:0-11219 GCA_013235015.1 Araneus ventricosus | reverse complement strand
AATAATATGTTTATTGGACGTCTTCCACGGCACAAACATGTGAAACAAACACATACACTTACATCATAAACGTTGCATCATTCACTGACATCGAATTCCTAGTTCAATAATAATTATTCTTCTCTGTTGTAGGCAACGTTAGCAGAAGACAATATATGGTTGCCACTCTACTTTTATAACCCTTAGAAAGGAATTAATGCCAAACGATTTTTTACTAGTTTCATTTACAGCTAAGCCATATTTTAAAATTCATTTCTTTTATGACCAAACGATTTTTATCTAATTAATTTCTTTTCTTTTAATATATTAATAATTCTAGATATATATATTTTTTATTAGCTACGAATATTACAGTACTAAAGTAATCAAGTATAGTCTTCTGCGTGAAGCTTATAGATAATTCTTTTACACAAATTTGATGAAAAAATCAAAAGAAATATTTTTATTCAGCTTGAATATAACCTTATAAATTGCTTTAATTTTACAACCGTTACACCTACGGGTATTTTCAACAATATCTTCATCACCACCATGTTAAATTTTCAACGAAGCTTTTTAAAATTTAAACGAAGATAGTTTTTAAATATTAAATGAAGACTGAATAAATCAACTCTCAGCCCACTGAATCGAGATAGATTTTCAATTTACATATTTTTCTCTAATTCCTTTTCCATCATCACCACCTACTCAATCAAAGAATTTCGCTTCTACCCACTCATATATAAGCATAAAAAGCATTACTGATGAACTTTGAGAAGATTATATAGTTAATTAATTCTTTTGTTTCGAATCACAGTGAAATTCACCTAGAAGAAAAAAGTACTAATCGGAAAATTCTTGCATATTTAATTTAAATAAGAAAATTTTCTTTCCTTCTTACTTTTCAATAGTCTCTTTTACATGGAAATTAACTCTCGAGAAAGTCTTTTTTCTAGTAAACGAATTTAATTTATCAGAACCTATTTGTTCTTTTTGTTGAGAGCTAATTTTTAATTGCAAAGTTACATTTTTTACCCATAATACAACGACTAAATTTTTGTAAGAACTTTGCGTGTTTTGCATTATTTCTAAAAATATCTTTCAGATAAGATATCGTGACGAATAGACGTATTTCTCTTACTAATACACAATAAAAATTGAATGTAAACGAATGAGATTTAAAATATACTTTTTGATAATTGTTAGTTTAATTGAAAAACTTCATCAACCAAACAATTTTTGAATTTATATATAATTTTTAGCAGTCTAACATTAGCTATTTGTGTCATTATTATATTATTTAAATGCTGTTCAGATGGGAAACCTATAGTTTTTATCAAGCTATATAATTCGAAAAAAATATTTAAAGTGTAAACATCTAAGTCTGTTTTGATACATTTGCTTTTGATATCAGCATATAGATGCATTTTTCTCCTGTCTTAAATAGGTTGTGCTTCTTGATATGCTTTCAATTAGAATGTTGTTTACCGGACACAATTTGAATTTGTTTTGTGCACGTTTTGTGTTGAAAATAATTGAATTCACTTCCTGTTATAAAATTATTGATTTTAAATTCTCTTGCGTGTTAATCTAAAATATGAGAATTTAAATTTTCACTACCATGACGTACAAGGTACTTCATTTATATTACAACCAAAATTTGAAGAGTAATATATTTAGTAGAAATATTCATAACAGGCCATAACATCAGCTATGTTGATGTGTAGCTAAATATGAACTTCAATTTTACAAATTATATTTTGGTGTAGTTATGCAGTTAGAAACAAAATACAATGCGCAGAATTTGAGACATGAGCATTTCCACAGAACATTACAAAAAATTCAAAGGCTGCAATGTTCCAAAATTAATTATTGCATCAAAACAAGTCTGTTGCACATCTTGAGAATTTGATTCGAATAAGATAAATTCATCAGCAGTATTCTGAGATTTAGAAATAACTTTCCACATCAGTATTAATCAGATCACTTTCAAAACTTTTTCTGTTAAATACCCCATGCCCCTTTCTAAATTCTCTCTCCAAATATAAAAATTTGATATTAAATTTCTCTTTTAAATTATATGTGCTGGAATGTTTATATGTGGGAATTATATTAACGATTTGGTATTTTCAGGATCATTCTTCCGTAATTTTGGGTTTAATAATTAGTTTTTAATATTTTTTCGTGTGTGCTATCCCCAGTTTTCACTATACTCTGCTCCTTAACAGATTTAGCGGTTAAGTTAAGAATCTCTTCGCAGCTTAAAAATAATTTCTTTTTTAACTTTTAATAGTTTATTAATAGTTTATGCAACTATTGTTTAAGAATGATAAAGCGTCTTAAAGCCCTTTCTTACAGCATAAAAAGAAAACTAATCCACACTCTTACAAAATCCTGTTTATGAGGCTCAAAATATCTTATTGCCTTGCCTTCGTTGTTTAATTTTAGATTCTTAAATAAATTTTTTTGTCTACAGCTCAAAAGGTTTTTATTTTATTGGTGCGACTGCGTTTGATGTCATAATTTTGAATGCGAAAGTTTAAGCAGAATATAAAATTACAGTGCACTCCCGATTATCCGGGTTAAACACCGGGAGGGATCGCACGGACAATAGAAAAACACGGATAATCCGAAAACTCCTTTCTATTAAAGAAATAAATCAACATCAGTACAAAAATATAAAAATTACTTACATTTGCAAGCTGTATAACATCAAACTAGGGATTTTCCTTTTAATATTTGCTGCCTAAAAAAATCTGTGATGAGTCTTTGCTTCTGCTGTTTGTTCATCTCTTGCCGTATATCGACACATTTTTTACGAAACGCAGTTTGTCACCGTAATCAAATCCCCTTTATCCCATATATTCTAACAAAGTTTCCACAGATTGTAGAGCAGCAGAATGAGAAATTGTATTTACCTCATTTAGTAAATCTTCTGCATCAGTACTAGCTGATTCTCCATTATCAAGTTTTTGAAGGATTTCTAATTTTTGTTTAACATTTAAAATGTTTCGTTTACGTTTCACATTACTCATTTTTACCAGTAAAAATTTCACGCTACTAACTGGCGATAAACAAGACGCAAAAACTAAAGGAACACGTGCGAAAGTGACAGAGGACGAAGAAGTTAAAGAATGACGAGTCAGGGCAAAGCGTGTTCGTACGAGAATGAGCTAGCAGGAAGTAGATGATTCACTTCTCGGAAAATTAGGGCTTGAACCGGTAGAGGTTGCATGTGGAGGAACAAAGAAAAAAATCTATTCTTTAGCCTCCGCCATCACGGCTCACTAGTTTCACGCAATGAATCTCTCGATGGAACATCAACATCGATTTTACATGCATGATAAGCGTAAAAATGTTTCTCTTTTTATATTTTTTGTGAGTCTGGAATGAGCACGGATAATCCGCAAACCGGATAATCCACGCACGGATAATCGAGAGTAAACTGTAGTTCGTATTTCAATTCTCTTTATAGTATTCTGCTTCTTGTGAAATATCAGTATATGCGACTTTTATACAAGTATCATAGAACATCACATAAATATAAAAGATTTTCTTGAAGCATATCTCTAGTCTTGTTTACTCAGAAAGCATACATATGACTTAAATACAAATTTTATCTGGTTAACACAGACAGAGAATATTCATTGTCTAGTGTTATTTCACCGAAATATTAAAATTTCAAAAAATAATTATGCAAATATATGTTTAAATTAGCAGAATTACGATTGGTTAATAAATGACTAAACGAAGTAAAATTTCTACATTGTATCTTAACCGAATTTTCAAATAGACCATGCGCTACTATTTGAATTCTAAAATTAGTTATCTCTTTCGAAGTCTGTTGGAAGTATAATTCCCACCAAATTCAACAATTTTTAACTTTGGCGTAAGTTCTCGCCAAATGCTTCCACGAAAAAAAATCTAAATGTTCCATTTTCTCATCTCATACCATAACGAAATGTCTTGTCTTGGTACTTAAATATTAATTAATAAAATTAATTAACAAAAAAAATTATTGTCACCCAATAGGCTGAATGAATTCAGTTTCTTAAATTTATCTGAATCCCAAAGGGAAAAATGGAAATGCTAGAAAAATATCCAAATACTTTAAAGGATTAATATGTATATGGTACACTTGTGGGCTAAGCCAGATGTTAAACAGTAGGTGAAGACCGTTAGAAGGATGACGTAGACTATTATAAGGGTTTGAAATCTTCTTCTGTATCTTAGACATTTAAATTATTTGTACGCAAAAATTATTAGCACAAACATCTTCAAATAAAAGTATTCAATTTCTTGACTAATAATCTTAAATGATATCCAGATTAATAGAACTATATACATGAATTTATATTGCTAATATTACAATATGTTTTCTTTATTGCTTTTCTTTAAAATGAATACTGGAATTTATTTAAAGATAAGATATCCTAGCAAGTTCTTGTAAATTGCCAAAGAGATAATAATAACTAATCAACTACAGGAACCATTATGGTGAAACGACCTTAAGTTCAAAGAATTCAATACCCAAAACTACTGAAATGGAATATTCGGTTTCAAATCATGTTCACACATTAATAGACTGTAAAATGTGTTTATTACCAAATTAATACCTTCGAAACCTACACGAATCTCTATAATTGCTGAAAGTTTCATGAAAACATATTTATTCTGTAAAAGCAACATATCATAAATCATATTTTATTTCAATGATGTTGGTACTGCCGATTTCAAATTTAAAAAAAGCATCGCCTATACTTACTCATTTGACATTAAAAATTCTAAGCTGAAGGCATATCGAAAAGGATATTTTTTAAATACAGAGATAATTTTCTTATTCTGTGAATGACTCAGCTAAATGCTATAAAAATATTAAAATTTCCTATTTTGTGCTTTGTGCGTAAGTAACGTAATTTTTAGTGTTTCAATCAAAAGCCGATGAAGTGCTGTATGAGCAAACTCTACCTAGTTTCTCATCTGCCTAGGCCTGACAGAAATGCTATAAATCAATCCCTTAGGGTTTCACTCCCATCATGTAACTATTTTCTCTATCCTTTATCATTATTTAGATAGTTTAGTTCCCTATCCTATTGAATGTGTGATTGTTAGATTTGCTTATAACCCTCAACTGGGGAGGTGCGGTCTGACAGACCGCTAAGGATGGTTTGCCCATCACCCCTACTCTATTTTTATTTCAATTGAATGGATTCGTCTTGTAGCTTCTCATTTTGTGATCTTGAAAACACGTGTACATTTTCTTGAAGTTTCGGCGCCTGCTTTTTTCATATTCCAGTTATTTCTTTCCGCACGGTCTAAAAGACGACAACTTCCTGCTAGTGTTCCAATATTTTGAAAGCAATGAAATTAGCACTGAAACTTAGTCCTTGGAGAATCGTGCAAACTTCAGATCCTCGTTAAGACGCAGAACTTGAAGAACTTCTAAATGAAGTAGGAAGTGATTTCAGTGATGTACAGACTAGGTTTTGATGAAAGTTCCCATTCTACTATTTCTGTTTCATCCGAATTTGAAGATAGAGATGATCAACAAGAAACTCAACATTCTTCATGCAAAAATTATTATTACTGAAAATACCGTTTTAAGTAGTCATTTGTTAAAACAAAACGAACTGTCAGAACTCATCTGACTTCCAGAATTGGCCTACGGCTATTTTCTATAGAATATTATACATGAGCATTGTAAATTCATACATTTTGCATGAAAGTTATTCTGTTCACCCTGTTATGAATAGAAACCCTCGAACGAGAATTAGCTATCCCCAAAATAAGATTAAGAATAAAAACTGTAAGAACAAAATCGATAATTGCGAATGACAGTGAAGAGAATTGTAGGAAAAGATACGGAGGTCCATGGAAGATTGATAATCCTGGATATCTACCATATTGGAGGAGAGGAAAATATGTAATTTATGTCCACGAAAGAAGAAATAGAAAAATGTATAATTATACATATATTGTGAAAAGTCTGTATATTTAGAATGAATACGAAATTTTGTCATGGATGTGCGCAGGAAACTGAACTGAAATAATTCCGTGTAAAAACAAGTTAATTTTACCCAATGTTAATTTTTTTATATTTTATACAATATTTAATTTTCACATTGTATTATTTTTGTCACACATTTATATAATGGAAAAACAAATACCTTCGGAAAATAAATATATATGAAAAGTATTCGCTGTTGTAGTCGTTACATAAATTAGTTATATTCTAATTTCCATTTTATTATGGGAGAGTGACGGAATGTACGTACATCTTAGTTGAAATTTTCAAGCCAAAAAAGGGAACAGAAAAACCCTGCATTTCCTCGGGTAGGGATTTAGCATATAGACACGTGATCAAAGTGAAGGGAATAATAGCTGTTTTTAGTATGTTATGTAAGTGTTTCAGGGAAAATGCATGGCGCTGATTTCCCTATTTGTGTGCGCGTGGAAATGATTAAAATATTCTTTTAGTAATAAATATGCCAAAACGAGAGATTTAATATGCCTCCAGGGCGGGAAATAAAGCGAAACTGGAGTTTAAAAAAGTAATTTTGGAATACATTAAGACTTTAAAATATATAATATTAGAATTTAAAGCAAAATTAAGTGAGATTATTATATATATATATATATCAATATCATGAAAGTCAAAAAATGTTAAAATAAAATGGAGAGACTGTAGTAAATCAGTAAAAGCGTATAGATGCTCATCAGGGTAAGTAAAATCTATACGAACCGTTAAAAAATTAGTGAAATCATAATGTTTTCTGCGAACAGTGTTGGCATATAGCTAAAAAACACTGTCCTTTACCCCGAACATTATGATAAACCAAGAATTTGAATGAAATACAAATAAAAGAAATGAAATTACGAACCTAAAACTGAGAGATGCAACCAACGGGAGACGTGACAAAGGGAGTAACTGAGCGCGTCATGTAGGGACCGGATGTTTACGAAAATATCAAGTTACTTCTGAGGTTGGGGGAGTTTCGATGAAGATTAGGAAATCGATGGAAAAAAGGATGAAAGCGAACTACATTGAGGAAACGATGAAGATTAAAGAAATGATGAAAAAAGGAAAGGAGTGTATTTAAAAATTAATGTGCAATATAAAAAATATAAGGTGTATAAAAATTAAGGGATGATGATAAAAAGGAAAGGAGTGTATTTAAAAATTAAGGTGTATATAAAATTAATGAAAGATGAAAAAAAGGAAATGAGTGTAATTTAAAAATAGTGTAACTAGTGTAATTAAAAATTAAGGTGGAAACGGTAAGTGTTAAATAATATTTGAATTTGAAATCCGTTAATAAACGACTTAAAGATGCGTTTTCGAGGTAATCACATTAGACCTGTCTGGCTTGAGAGACCCTACCACAGTATTAGAACTGCGCCAGCATAGCTCTAATATGCAATCCTGTACTTACATCTTAAAGCCATTAATTAAAGGTTCGTAGAAGGAGGTAAGAATTTCATTACTATTAAGGTTATTTATAAGGTGTTGAATTTGTTTCTTGATTGAATTTTTATTGCTGCAGGTTTTGTTAATTCTTATGAGTTGATTAATGATAGTGTTTTTGTAGATTTTAGAAGAGATATTTCAAAAAACGAGTTTAAATTCAATGTCAATAGATATATTTTTTTTTGGAACTCAAATATATCTTCTAAAATCTACAAAACACTATCATTAATCAAACTCCATAGAGGCCAACAAAACTATACTTGTAATAAAAATCCAATCAACAAATTAACATATAATAATGTCAAAGTACCTCCTCTAAAGCAAATCAGTACAGATATAAACTATGCCTTTTTCAGATAACTCTAATGATATCTCTCAACAATTTAAATCTAATAATGATACCTCGCTATCTTCAAGTCTTTATTAACGGTTTTCAAATCGAATGTTATTCCGGCAGCGCATTTCCGCAGCAATTTTTTAATTGCACGCAGTTACGCTATTTTTTAAAATTGCGCTCATTTTCCTTTTTTTCATCTTCGTATTTTATATGCACACCCTTAATTACACTAAAATCACCTTCCTTTCTTTTATCGCTCGCCAGGCCACCTTGCGCCTTATGTTTTTATGTTGCGCCACAATTTATACTAAATGCACTCGCTTTCTTTTTTCATCGCTCGCAATCTTCTGTCGTTTTTTCCTCAATAACGGTTAAACACAAATCCTTTTTTTTCCATCGATTTACCGATATATCGACTCCTGGCGAAGTAACTTGATATTTTCGTGGTAACCGGTCCCCATGGGCGCTCGGTGAGATATACTGACGAATGCTCCCGTTGGTTACGTCTCTCAGTTTTAAGTTCGTATTTCATTTCTTTCTTTGTATTTCATTAAAATTATTGGTTTATCTTTAATCTTCCGGGAGTAAGAGATGTTTTTGGCTTCGCCCGCGGCGCCTGTTCGCGGCTGTATGGTTCCTCGACCACGCAACGGTTCTCTCGTTTTTTATCGCCTGATGACGTCTCATCACTTTCTCCTCTGATCTCATTCTAACAGTCTGACACTCTCGATATTGACTCTCCAAATCTTCTTGGATTGCAGCGTTTTTGCATTCGTTGCGTTTGTGTTATGTTTTCCTGTTATTTTATGAACCACGCTTTTGTATATATATTCCCATTTTCTTTTACAGTTTTTTCTCGACATTTTTTTTTCAGTGAGCATTTTGGATATTTGCTGTATATGTTGCTTTTACATTTCACTGCTTAATGTTTTAAACTTTCGTATTTTATTTTAATATACCATATATATATATGTAATGGATTCACATATTTATTTATCTTTGTATTTCCAGAAATATGCATATAGCAAAATAATTTATTTTCACCTTTGATGTATATTTTAAGACAAAAAAAATGCCTTTTATATTAATGCAATATCTACGAGATATATAGTGGTACCATACCATTTTTTATTGAAAGTTATTTGGTTATTGAAATATTTTGATCCTTTAGACCACTTGCATTTAAATAGTTGAACATTTTTTACACTCCCATGAGGGACAAATGTCAGGGAGCAGTATAAAAGACAAAATTGCCCCTGAATATAAAAAATCTCAGCTCAAGTGGTCTGATTTCAACGCTCAATTGGTTTATGAAGAAGAAATTCTGCAACTTATCTTTAGAGCTTCTTTGTGCACAAAAGATTCTTTGAAGTTTCATACTTCCAAACCTAAATGATAAACTATCAGAAACTCTGATATGGTATTCTTTCATTTTACTTGAAAATACTACTATCTAATAAGTGCTAATTATATAAATAATACTAATTTGAACTATTTTAAGATTATTATACAAATAATTTAAAATAAATACAGAAGATTTTAATTAAAAATATCTCCTATAATGAAACTATAAGGGATATTTAATTTCTTTTTTCCCCCAGAGAATACATTTTAAAAGATGCTGAGGGTTTTAAATGCAATGTATAAAATCATTAAACTGTTTAATCCATGGGAGACTTCTTGGCCTTAATCATTATGAACAAAGCAACAAAAACCAATTTTTGCTTAATTTCCCCACCAAACTAGTAAAACTAGAAGGGGTTTCAATCATTCAAATCATTTAATTTGAATTCTTTTAAATTAATTTCTCACTCAAGATCAGAAAATTTTATCTAATGTCTGGTAACCCTAATGCAGGAAAGCTGTTTACAGCTGAAAATCATCAATGTAGTATCAACCGGATATATTAACAAAAGATTATCGGAAGAAACCACAACGTAGTCCCCTAGTATTTTGGAAACCCACAAGGAAAAGGGCTGGTTTCTCTAGATAAATAATTATCAGAAACTGAGTAACTATATCTTTCATCTCAGGGGCAGAAGCCTTTTCCAACACAGTTATATATTTTATTTTATTTAATTTCTTTTACGAAGAGAAAGAGATCATCATCATCAATTGTTTTTTTCTGAATGAGTTCCAAACAAGAGTCTTGAACAGAAGAACCCATAAGTTTAAAATTTGTCAGGATATCCTACAAATCAGTGGTTTTCTCAAACCATTGAGGTAAATATATATATACTTTCAAGCAAAAAATATCTATATAGTGACGTTAAGAAGATTACATTTTTTGGTCTTGTTTCAGTCAATAAATACTACTGAAAAAATAAACAGAAGAACAATTTTTATATAAGAATTCCTGGTTCTAATAATCATAACTAATGAAATATTTTTTGAGACTAATTAACATTTGCAGCAAAAAGTATCTGCATCTTTAAAGTGAAAATAGATTTAGTTACTAAACACTAGAATATCATTATTTCAAGATGAAATTAAGACGATCTCAGAGAGGCATAAGCAGGTTTGGAACCCTCTTCTTTAAAGCGTCCCGTGAGTATTATAAAATGATATAAAACAGTGATAGCCAGAACTTCCACTTAACTCCTGGCCAGTTCTAGTCAGAGAAGGAGTGAGATGAAATTTTATTTAAAATGATAATGTCTCAAAAAAGCCTTTAATGATTTTTTTTTATGCAGTCTTACGACTATTGTAACAGATTGTAAGGACTGTATAAAAAGATGAATTATAATTTTTTAGAGAAAGAACATATACTCAAATAATGCCAAATGCAATCCTTTGTCATTTGAGCATTTTTCTAATTTAGGAGGAAGTAAGGTCTATACTCTAACAATTTTTTAAAATTACTTTAACCACTATTGGAAGGTGGTTTGTAAACTACTTTTCCTTAATTATTTTCAGAACATTTACTTTCCAGAGTTAAAATGGACATCTACAACAGTTTGACCAGTACGCATAATTGAATAAATCTTTTCATTAATGCGCCCTTATATTGGAGTGCTTTCAATCCTCAGGTTTGAAACATGATTGTCACCAGGATAGTGCATTTTAAGAATATTATGAAAAGAAAATAGTATGGCTGTCATAATGGGCATTAAAATGCTCAAAAAAGATAAAAAAAATCTATTTATACTAAAAATCTTAAACTAATAACTATAATCAGGTACTTACATTATTATACAGGCTACAGTTTGGCATTAATGCATAATAAAGCAATCTTATTTACAAAACCATAGTAGCAGCACTTAAAATATAAATCTAACGGCACTGCGGTGGCGTTAATACATAGTACCTATATTCTCTTGAATTATTTGATTTCGAATCTTATTAGTCATCATCGGAATTGCCAGGCTATGTCAATTGCTGGCTCTTTAATTTTCGAGAATGTTACGTAGGTAAACGCTGGTTTTTAATCCTTTT
>BGPR01006640.1:0-78235 GCA_013235015.1 Araneus ventricosus | reverse complement strand
AAGAATTCCCTTGTATTGCATAAAGGGGAATCTCCGGCTTTTGTTAAGAGCTGTGCCTTAAATTTAGGGACAAAATTCCTTTTTAATCTGTAATATGGGGGGGGGGTTATAAAATGTGACGGATAAGCATTTATGTGTCGCTGGAAAGAAAATTCTTTAATGATTGTTCATTAAAATTAATACTTTCATTTTTCATTCCAATTCACTAAAAGATATTCTCATATCTCTGAGCATAGAAGAACTAAATTTGATTCAGGGATATAATCTGAGATGGGTAGATTTGATTAATTTTATGAAATGTTGAAAACTGCCCGCCAGAATTTGGCAAAAAGAAATAATGTTAGAATTTATTCGCAAATGTAGTACTAAATATAGTTGTTGCTTGATGGCTGTTGTATACAGCAACTGACAGGAAACATAATCAACACACTCATCTGGACTTTCGTCGAGAAGTTAAACCTTTTCACTCCTATGTCGAGTCAGACTCGACAGTCTGAATGATGCATCTTTTACACATTCTTGTTGGATAGTGCTTATTATAAAAACCATATAATAGCAAATTCACAGAGATTAATTTTTAGGGATTGAAAAGAATTAATAACAATATTTTTCAGCTTCCTGAAACGCTATCCTTATACTCGCATATGTTTAACTATGCATCTTCTTATGTTTCGGAGTGCAAAGAGTTAATCATGTTTGCTTGAGAGTAGTAAGGTTAGGCTCAAAAACAGCGGATGAATTGATGTGTCGGAGTCCAGTTGATCCAAATAGGAAATTTCACTTTCGCTTTAATTTCTATATCTTTTTTTGCTGTCATTCTTTCTTAAAATTGCATGAATTAAAAATCTTTACTCATAGAATTTAACGTTTTTTGCTATCAAACTGTACTTGGACAAGATAGATCAACAAGCTTGAAACATTATCATCCTATGATGTTTCGGACTAGAGATTTGAAATTTCAAAGGATTTTTTGTGATTTTGTTTTGGTTTTGATTTAAAATATTATTTTAAATCAATCTGTGGTTAATAAAATAGGCACTCTTTTTCAGATCATTGTACTAGGTGAAACCTTAAATCTGTACGATCCAGGAGTAAGACTCGGAAACAGAACTGACCACATGAGCTTTGGGTTTCCTTTTATTGGCGACGCATTTGAGCATTGTTTATACAGTAGTTTATTCAAACTGTCGCTATTACATTGGCTTTTCCAGAATTGTATGAATAAATTTGTGGAGTTCAACGATGTTTTAGGGTTCGGAATTGAATTTGGTGCCTTTCGGGGTTTTCTGCAACTTACAATTTTCAGACTCTTTAATGGTGTTCCCTGAGGAGACATCTCTAGCACGATTGTAGGAAGTTGTCCGACTCAGTATGCAAATTCTATTTTTCTCTGGAGTACAGAATTGGTGTAAGACAGTTTAACAATCCCATCCCCATTTACGGTATTTGCCTCTTTGTTCTATTATCTGTTCTTAAATTGCTCGTAATGAGAACTATTTTGCACAGATCGACTGAGGCGGCCTTCATTCAGATTCACAGAACGGCTTCTTGACAGGATGGTTGATAACTTTATGATTTGTTCCTTAATAATGGATTTTCTTGCTCTCAGTTCATTTTTTGAATATTTAGGATTTCATTTAATCATGTGCTTCGGTGAGTGGTGATAATACCAAAGATTCGATTTTCGCCAATAAATAGTATACTTAGAAATTTTCTCTCTTGGGAAATCTTTAAAGCGATATGAAGCTTAAACATGAAAAAAAGGAAACTGATAACAGAATTTTTATCCCGTAACAATTATTTTGTTTAGAATGAATTTGACCCATTGGTTTTGTTTCTTACCACACAGACTATCACCATCTTTTTGGATATGCTCGTATTCCAATCGAATTTATTCGCATAGTTTGGGACTCCAATAAGAACAATATTCCAATTAAACTTTCTTTGATTTCACCGTGGATTGAAGTACATGACTTTTACGGTTCTATTCTCGTACCTCCGGTTGGGTTGGGAGACGTCACTTTTTCCGCACGTTAACCACGGGAAAAGTGACGTCTCCCAATCCAACCGGGGGTACCCGAATAGACATTAAAATAGCACCACAGATTTTTTCCATGCATAAAGAAAGAAGTGCATTTCCCAATATTCATGAATGCGTGAATTAAAATTCATTCATTATCAAGACAAAACTTATGTTAATTGGATGCATATTCGTTTTTCAGTGGCAGAAGTTGTTGGAGTTCGAGAAATGCATCGGCTAACTGTACGCAGAACACTCACTGTCATTGACGCCTGTAAAGGACTGGCACAAGCGTTTCCGTGACGGACAGGAATCTGTGAATGATGATACGTGGCCTGGTCAAAGTCACCTCGTCACCACAAGAGCTTTGGTGAATGATGTTGACAACATAATCCGTGCAAACAGACGATACACAATAAGGGACATCAGTCAGGAGATGCGGGTGAGCTTCGGTTCCTTTAATGCCGGAGAAAGTGCAGTATAGGAAACTGGGTGCACAGTGGGTGCCACACAATCTCACAGACAATCAGGGTTGGCTTCGCATGATATTTTCCATGCAGCGCCTTCTCCGATATCGTGCTAAGGACAATTTCGTGAACATAGTTGTGGCAAGTGATGAATCTTGGTGCCATGACTACCAATCAGAAAGAAAATGACAAAGCCATCAGTGGAAACATCCCAGCTCCCCACCAATATGATAACAATACAGTAACGAGTGCCCTCCGGTTAAGGGCACTCGTAGAAGATGTGCATACTCTAGCATGAAACAGGAGCCCCTCAAAATAAGTTTTATGTGCAAAACGTGTTATGTTGGTTTTTGCTTTTACCTTAAGGGTGTGATGCGCTTCGAAAAATTACATAAAGCTAAAAAAATAGATGAATTTTTAAATATTTTTATGTAGGACTTGTATGCATATAGAACTGTAAATATTTAGCTCATTTACTCTTAGAAAACCATATACAACCAAGATTTTGGGGATGTAGAGTAGGGACAAAATCATGCTGACGTGTTTCTTCGATCTGGAAGGACCGCTTCTCATTGAGTTCCTGAACCGCGATTAAACGATCAACGCTGATCAGTATTGCATTACGGTAGATTGTTTGCGTTCAGCAATCAAAATTAAGATGTCTGGCCTGTTGTCCTCTGAAGTAGTTTTTCTCCATGAGATGCACGGCCACATACAGCCACTAGAACACTGAACAAGCTGACGACGTTTCAGTAGACAGTGATGGAACACACACCATACAGTCCCAATCTTTGACCATGGGACTTTCACATCTTTTGGTCCACTGAAAAAGGCAATTGAAAGGTCGCCATTTTTACTGAAACAGCGAACTCATGGACACTGTTCGAAACTGGTTTCAATCTCAGCCAAACAACTTCTACGAACAAGGTATTCACCGCTTGATGAACTAGTGAGACAAGTGCTTATGTAATTTTGATTATTAGTTTTAAAATAAACTATGCTATTCTGTGCTCCTGTTCCTTTCTCATTTCATTCGCCCTTATACTTAAATCGCTATGGTTGGAGACTTCCATAGAATGTGAAGCTATTCTTAGTTTAAGCAACCGAATTCTTCTCTTTATGCTACTATCTTGGCTGATAAGATTCTTGAACTTTTCCTCAACCAAGTACAAATTGCACTGCCGTTAATCCACAAGTATTTATTAATTCGCAGAAGGTTGTTGAATTGACTTAACAAATGTCAAAACTGACTGATATTGTCAAAAATATCAAAACTTTCGGAAGTACAGAAGGCCCATCTTTAACTTGCAATTGTAGCTTATCGCGCAAAGGGCGATAGCCATTACAGCATAGACATAATACTAACATATTTTGCTTCTATCGTACAAATTTTGTAGCTTCAGCCCGAAAATCTAAGAAACCATGCGATTTTCAAGTTTCAAAATCCAAATAGAAAAATATTTATTAAAATTAACAGCCAAAACAATTGCCAAGTTTATAGAATTATAGTGGTCGATAATAACCCAAAAATTCACTTTGTTGTTGAAAGTAATGCCGATTTTAATTTTATTACACTATTAAATGAGGATAATAATGCTAAACGAGAGCTTACGTTATATGTTGCTAACGGCACAGAGATTCGCACGTACAGCAGAACCTCGGGAATCCGAACTAATTGGGACTGACCTCTGTTCTGATTCCGGGAAATTAAGATTATCCGAAAAATTCTGTAAAATACTCTTGACATAACAAATGCAGTATAGTATTGACTTTGGGTACTCTGTGAAAGAGTACAGAAAGAGCTAGTAACGGCTCGCATCGTCAAGAAGGTTAAGTTCCTTATACGTCAAAACAAAATTGACAGATTTTGTTTCTACTAATTAAGGTGTTGTATTCATTCTTAAATACCAATTCAAATGTTTCTTTTAGGTAAGTAATAATCATTAGCTTTGTTTCTGATTCCTAATTGTTATTTTCCTTCATTTTTTACTAAAAAGTTTTCCGAAAATTTAAAAAAAGTTGTTCGAATTATCTGAAATGTTTTATTCCTGGAGTTCTGATTCACGGGGTTCTCTTGCATTTGAGATTTTTCTCTTATTTTGCGAAGAGGTTTAAGAATTTTTAGACTGTTGTACAATAAAAACCTGGAAGGAGTGAGGATAAAATATTTGTTGTGGTAGATGGCATCTCACCAATTTAAAAATTACTCTTTCACTAAATAACCCTTGTATACCTTCAACAGAGGACGAGAATCAATCCATTTTAATCCTAAAATAGAAAATAATATCCTTACTATAATTGATAATTAAAATGATAATTAAAAGTATATGGAGAGTTAAACTATTTTTTATTCTGTATATGAAAAAATCATAAATATAACCCTAATTTAGATGCCTTCTTTTTTGTTCAACGTTTGCAATTTTATGTTCGTGCTTGATTTTATAAATTTCGAATTTGATAATTTGATATCCATTACCGTAAATGTTTTCAGGAATAAGAAAAACATACTAAGAGTTAGTTTTGAAATTTTTCCTTCATGGTATTTCAGGCAAAATTTTACATACCTTACAGATTTTACAAGTGCCTTTGAAGTACCTTCAAATATTAGATAAAGGTTTCAAAAATATATATTTTGCATATTCAGAAAAAATTAATCGAGTTCCATAAAGATATGTTGAAATTCATGATTAGGCAAACAGTAAGTTTCAGTAACGTACATCGTCTTTGAATGGATAGTTGATCTGTCAGCTGATCAGTCAAAATTTAGCTTCTAACTTAAGGGGTCTATTCTGGTACCCCCGGTTGGGGGGGGTGCGGGGGGTGACGTACGGAGGCCAAACCCACCCCCAACGGGGGATACCAGAATAGACCCCTTAGTTTCAGTTTTTTTATTCTAAATAAAAAAAAAATGTTAAGCTAGAATTTCTCACCAACGTCAGTTCCTTTTAGGCATTAACCAAGCATCTTGATTACTGAGTGGCTTAAGTAGACATATCAATGTTTGCGAAATTATTTTAAATTTCTACTCTTAACCGTTTACAGACCGAATTCAGATCTAGATTAATTTTTAATTACTGTTTTGCATATTTCATCTTCTAATGCTTTAGCTTACTGGTATCAATCATTAAAATATCAATAAAAAATTTTATATGTGTTTTTTTTCAATGTCCCCAGTTGGGAACATTGGCCACTTCTGATTAAACTCATTACACTAGACATACAAATGGATAATAAGCAAATGATTAATAAGCAAATTATTAAAAAATCATTTTTATAACTAAGCACAGATAATGATTCAATTGAATATTTATGAATTTAAATGAATAAAAAATAAATTTTGTACCCGGATTAACTTGCTCTAAATATCGTAGGTTACAAATTAAATCTGTCCTTAAGCGGTAAATGAAACACATCGTTTCTGACTGGTTCATTTATCATCCACGAACGATTATTTTTTTCATTTTTAAATTCAAAGAATATTACAATTTTGAAATAAAAGACAATGAATGAAAAAGCTTGAAACAAAAAAGGCTGAATGTTTTTGTTTAAGTATTAGGCGAGCAATTTATTGAACTCAGCAACTTCTTAATCAAAATGATACTAAAGAAGTTACGGGACAATAAACAATGCAAGTCAACCACTTCCGAAGAATAAAATACCTCAGGAAAATCTAAAACTAACATACTGTTTGTTCAAATCACTGCTTAATTTGCCTTAAAAATTGCGTCATTTCTTCGTGCAGAATAATTTTCAATATTGAATTGTTAAATTTTAAGCTATTTGGCTACATACAAAAAATCATTAAATAATAAAGAGTTATTAGATGCCTTTCTACTGTCTCGAATTCGCATGATATTCATAATTTAAATAACTATTTAGCATATATTTTTATTCAATGAAGAATTAAAATAAAGAGTTTCGCATAAGCAAATTTATATTTATTCAAGTGTATAATGAATCGCAGGTTTCAGTTAAATGCTCAGCGATTAGTGGCTATTTAAATAGATAAATAATTATTTAAATAGATATTAATCCGATAGGTGGCACTTCTGCGTGACAAAGCGTTCTAAATAATGTCTATATGAGTCCCGTGTGTTTCTCCACAACCCTTTTCATTCGCTAAACAGTGAGTTCCACAGCGAAACGCAATAAATCCTCATTGATTCCACAAATATGCCGAATAATGTTGTCTTTCAGATGTGACAATGTTTCGGGTTATTCTCGGTAGACCTGATCCCTTATGAATCCCCATAACCAGAAGTCGCACGGGGTGAGATCAGGCGAGCGAAGCTATTGGAAGACCAAAGTCGGTGAAAGTTTGCCGTAACACCTGTTTAGCGCTACGATGAATTTGGGGAGGTTCACTGTCTTGAATAAAAATTACAACAAAAAATTCTGGGCCAAAAACTATATTATTTCTGAAAATATCAATAAAAATTCAAAATTTTACTTTATCATAACCTAGATAGCGATTTTAGGTTGCAGCATTCTTGCTCTGAAAATCTGCAAGCTTGCAGAAAGTTTGACACGGCACGATTGCAAGCCTGAAACAAGTTAACGCAAACGAGCTAGTCACCACGCGTCAAACTTGTCGCAAGCTTGCCCCGTCATAGTCATTGCAAACTATAGCAAAAACAAGGTATGAAGACAAACTCAGATTCGAACCCCAACATACCGCTTCCTTCGAACATTTGCCAGCTAGACTGTGAGAGGGGAAGATAGATTGCGCTAATAGATCGTGCATCTACACGATTTATTTTAAACTGTTTTCTTGATTTGATTATTTTTTTAAATCTTCAGTTGAGAATACGATTTGAAATCGAAGAGAGAGCGATTTTCGCTAATAACTGCGCTTTGCTAGTAGAATAAGTTACGAAATTAGGATTCAAAAGTAATTACTTTTAAAATGAGACAAAATGTAAGTTATTATTTTTGAACATACATTGACTGTTTTTTAGGTTTAATTTTGTTTATCAACGTTCAAATTTCAACCTTAAGAAAAAGGCGATATATAGTTTTCCTCAAAGTACGTGTTCTATATTTAGTAAAAAGATGGAGAATTTTTCAAATTTTTTTAATAAAAAAGTGTTCGAATCCGAGGTTGTCTTCGTATTCTGTTTTTGCTATAGTTTGCAATGAGTTTGACGCGGCAAGCTTGTGACAAGTTTGAAGCGTGGTGACTAACTCGTTTGCGTTAACTTGTTTCAAGCTTGCACTCTTGCCGTGTCAAACTTTCTGCAAGCTTGCAGATTTGCAGAGTAAGATTTCTGCAAATTTACAGCAAACTGAAATTTCTATCTGGGTAATGCTAAAGTAAAACTTTTTATTTTTATTGGTATCTTGAGAAATAATATAGTTTTTGACCTAGAATTTTTTGTTGTAATTTTTATTCGATGAATATGAGGAGGACAGTGCACCTCCTATTCATCGTAGCGTTAAACATGAGTTACGGCAAACTTTCACCGACGAACAAGTGTTTAGTCATGGTCTTCCAATAGCTTCGCCTCCTCGTTCGCCTGATCTCACCCCGTGCGACTTCTGGTTATGGGGATTCATAAGGGATCAGGTCTACCGAGAATAACCGGAAACATTGTCACATCTGAAAGACAGCATTATTCGGCATGTTTGTGGAATCAATGAGGATTTATTGCGTTCCCCTGTGGAGAAACACTCGGAACTCATATAGACATTATGTAGAACGTTTGTTCGCGCAGCAGTGCCACCTATCGGCGACTTCTTGTACTAATTTTTTTCAATAAATCTCGAGCGCATGATCTGGAGTGTCTGTCATCCAAATTTCATGTCATCATGACCCATACAACTCCCTGTACGGCCCTATGAGTAGGAGAAGTTTAATTTCGGCAACCCTGTATATTGTGGAGCGAAGAAAATATATCAAGCCAGGATATTAAAATGAGTATTCGTAAGAATTATGTTATGGAACTGAATATTTACTAAAATTTGATAAGTATATAATATGCACTCTCCTACCACGATTGTCTCCTAAGCGTTCTCAGAACCTCACCTCCTCTCAAAAGAAACCAACCGCCTCAAACCGGCCTTCGCAGCTGTTAAGGGGAAATTTTTAGACCGCCCGGGATTGCCCCGCTCGGTGTGAGAGAGTTAAGCTTATGCATATAAAGATCTGCAAAGAGAATTCTCCAGACGCCAATTTTAAAAGATTATATCAAATTGACCATTTTCTTCTTATTATTCTTTTAATTTGAAATATTTAAAAGTACAGATTGGGACATTTTGTAGAAGTTCGGAGGTGTCCTGGATAATCTGGGGCGTCTGATAGCTTTAATTCAATATGCATGCAAATACATCTCAAGAAAATTCTCGTAATCGCATCATTCATTTTAATGAGCAAAAATGCTCTATTCTGAGAGGTGGATGTCACGACTGCATTAAACATAAGCTTAACTCTCTCACACCGAGCGGGGCGATCCCGGGCGGTCTAAATATTTCCCCTTAACAGCGCCGAAGGCCGGTTTGAGGCGGTTGGCTTCTTTTGAGGTGAGGTGAGGTTCTGAGAACGCTTAGGAGACAATCGCGGTAGGAGAGTCCAATTAACTTTGCCAACCACAGCCCATTTCCTTGCGCCTTAAGGGAAGGTTATAGCAGGGAGTGGGATTGTGGGGTAAATGACCACCCAGGTTGGCAGAGTCCAATTCATGTCGCTTCCTTCCCAAATGTCCCGGTTTTAAAAGAGCTAGAAGAAAAAAGTCTCCTCGGGATTAAAGAGTTAAAATTATTACATTAAACTCAAAATCTAAAGTGTTTGAAACAGTTTTGTTGGTTTTTGACTGAAATGAATAAAATGTCATTCGATATTTTTATCACACTTTATTGCGTCGATCATTGAAAACAAATCATGCCTAATGGATGTTAAATTTGAGTAGACACTAATCGCTGAGCATTTAACTGAAACCTGCGATTCATTATACACTTGAATAAATATAAATTTGCCTATGCGAAACTCTTTATTTTTTAATTATTCACTGAATAAAAATATGTGCTAAATAGTTATTTAAATTATAAATATCATACGAATTCGTGTCTGTAGAAAGGCATCTAATAACTCTTTATTATTTTATGATTTTTTCGTATATAGCTTAATATCATAAAAATTACCTACAATTCAATATTGAAAATTATTCTGCTCGAAGAAATTACCTAAAAAACAGTCAATATTTGTTGAAAAATAATAACTTACATTTTGTCCCATTTAAAAGTAATTACTTTTGAAGCCTAATTTCATAATTTATTCTACTAGCCAAACGTAATTATTAGCGAAAATCGCTCTTTCTTTGACTTTAAATCGTATCCTCAACTCAAAATTTAAAAAAATTAATGAAATCAAGAAAACAGTTTGAAATAAATCGTAGAGGCATGATCTTTTAGTGCAATCTATCGCCTCCTCTCAGAGTCTCGCTGGCTGAGTGGTTAAGACGACAGATTTAGGAAGCGGTATGTCGGGTGTTCGAATCCGAGGTTGTCTTCGTACTCTGTTTTTCCTATAGTTTGCAATGAGTTTGACGCGGCAAGCTTGTGACAAGTTTGACGCGTGGTGTCTAATTCGTTTGCGTTAACTTGTTTCAAGCTTGCACTCTTGCCGTGCCACGCTTGTTGCAATCTTACAGATTTACAGAGCAAAATTGCTGCAAGCTAAAATTGCTATCTGGGAAATGTGTGTTGCCATTGGAAGTTTTGAAGCTAGTGCAATTATAAATATGTAGACGATCCCTTATGGACGTTTTGGACATCAAATCTATCAGTTGGCGTTATTTCCTGAAAATTGGTACCTTTTGTTTTAAGATAAAATGAACAGCGGCGGAATAATGCCAGGTGAATCCTTTTTTTTCCGCGACAGTACATGTTTTTCCCACAGACAATAAATACATTTAAAAAATATTCGACATTTACGAATAGAATGAACGACGTTCAAACAGTCGAAGCAACAATATTTCTCTTTTAGAATATTTAATCTATCATCTAACCTCATTTTTTGAGCTAAGAAACAGTCTGCACTAGAATGAGTGCCTGTGCAAAAGACACAAGATTGTTTAGAATCTTTTACTGAAATCGTCAACAAATTGGCAGCTGTAGAAATCCTGTTCCGACCGTTATGCAATTGTTTCTTTTTAAAAAACTTCTCTCCTTCAAATCAAATTCTGCCATTGATAAATTAATTCTTTCCACTCCTTCAATTTCTGTTTTGAAGAAATTCATCAGATTAGTTAATCGCTCTTTAGCATCAACTGATGAGGAAGAACTGGTTCATCTTTCCCATGCTCTAAGAAACTCTTCAGGGAAACAATACTCAACCACAGGATATAATATGGACACACATTTATCAGTCGTAACACCTAAAGTTTCCAACGCTCTGAGATTTCTAGCTTGTCATACATTGAAGTCAAAGAATTTTTCTGAACCTATATTATTAATTTTAAGAGCTCTCCAAAGTAAATTTCAACCAAAAGATCTTCTTTGCAAAAGCAAGCTTTTAAACTTTCAACTGCTTTTTCGTAATTGGCACCAGTTAGCGGAAAACTTGCAACTACCTCTCGTGCTCGAGATCCACTTACTGTTACTTGCACTAAGTACTGGAATTTGTTCTCGGGTGCTATATCTGAATCTTTACGAGTATGCTGAAATTTACTCCAAAAAGGAAGCCAATCTTTTACATTTCCAGAAAATTGGCGAAATTCCAATTTTGGCGAGTGAAATTTCTTCTTAATGTCACTTGCTTCTTATGCAAACGCTCGTGTTTCACTTTGACTCGCTGTCAAGTCTTGCATCTTTGTTGGTTTCATAAATTGCTTCTACAGGTATTTGCCATTTCATATTACTTTTAAAACAGTTTTTTTTATTGTTTTACTAGTCGCCTACGGCTACCTGCTGGTTCGCCAGTCTTTTATTAATAGTAATAAGGGAATTAAGGCTGACATTTTCAACATTTCAATTTTTGCAAGCAGAGAGCAATAATTTCAATAAGGACAAAGAAATGAATTTAAAAACACAAAAAGTGAACAGGTTAGTTAGTATAACTGAATTTTAATTCTTTATACACAAAACGAAAATGTACAGGATGTTTTTGCACCTAATAAACTTTTAGTTAATCCCTTATGTTTAAGTGTTAAAAAATGATAAGTGAAAAAATTCTTTAAAAAATAGAAAAGATAATAAGTAATGAAAAATATAAAGTACAATAAATAAATTTCTCAGCTAAAACTAATTTACATATTAAAACTCAAAATAAATAATAAAGTTTTTTCTGAGAAAAAAGAGAAAATTGACTACATTTTGTGAAGCGCAAAACTAAATTCATGATAACCATTTAAATCTAGTCACAAAAACATCCATTTACAAATTTAAAAAAGTTAGTGAATTGAAATACATGAAAAAAATCAAATCTTGAATAATTATTCCGTGCATAACAAAACAACAAACTATTCTAAAGCTATCTATTAGGCTTAATTAATCGCCGATAATAATATTGTGGAAAACATTTTGTAAAAATTGAGAAAATTTTAGATGAGGAGAGAATTTTAAAACTTAAAAAAAAATGTTTAAAAATTATGGAGAAAATAGTATTAAATAAAATAAGAAAAAGCTAAATGAGAGTATTGGAAGAATTAAAATCTAATATTTCCTTTTAGGTATGCAAAAAAGAGGGGGAAAAGATGAAGTATTTGTTGACACTGACGAAGTCTAAATTCACGCGCGGCTCGAATTCAGGGTGCAATGAGGGAGGAAGGATATGCTACCGCTACGCTACCGAGCCCGTGGGAGGGAATGTTTGAAGGAGTTGTAATGGAGTACGGGCAAAAAAAAAATTGGAGGGCAGAGCAAAGAATGCTGAAAAGAGGGGATTTATTTATATAAAATTTATCTGGAGCGCTTACAATTTACATGAAATGATTTTTACTATTAGGGAGATTTTCAAAGAATTTTTTTGGCTAATTTTAGATTTAGAATAAACTCTTTAAGGATAGGAGCTTAATCGCATCTCTCAGATCAGTGTTAAAATTGTTGAACGCTTCACCATTTTGCGTGGCATCCTTGGAAAGGGGCCATGCTAATCTTCTTTGTATCGTACAATTTTTAGAATATGAACTGCCGAAGCGATTACAACAATAAAAATTGTGTTTTTAAGATACTCGCGGCCATTACAGCTGCTACGCCCCGCCTCCCCTACGTCAATTTCTACTCTCGCAAGCAGCGACCTTAAAATTCCGATGACTTTAAAAATTTATAAAAAATAGACGAAATTTTCTACAATGATAAAACTGGTATAATTGGAAAGATAATTTTTGGTTCTTTAAAATGACATGAAAAATTCCTTTATCAATCAATTCATTCAGAAGTTATTGGCAAAAAACGACGAAATTTGGTTTACTTTTTAAATAACTTAAATTTGATATAAAATTTTTTAAAAACGGCTCTGAGGTGCACATCTTCAGCATCCAAAGTATATCTGTGCCCAATTTGGTAGCTCTATGTTCTACGGTCTGTTCTTTATACCGCCAAAAGACACACACACACAGACAGACATTCATCTTTATTAGTATTAGAGATAAAAAGGAAATAGTGTTTTGATACATTCATTCAATTTAATAATAGCACAATTCTATTTTATTTGTTGTGCATTTTTCTGTTGTTATATGTGATTTTCCCATGCCAAAACCAATTTTATTTTGAAATTTAAAAAATCATGCATTGAAGGGTTAAATAAAATTTATAAACATTAGGACCACCATTTTAAAAGACTTTCTAGCAAAAAATTGAAAATAAGTTATCATCATAGGCGGCTCGTCCGGGGGGGCAAGGGGGCAACTGCCCCCTCACTTCCAAAAGTGAAGGGTCCTTGCCCCCCCACTTTTCGAAGTTCAAAATTAATGATCCATCGAAAAATGATGGAGGGAAACATACCGAGAGAAGAAAAGAAGTACGAGCTAGCAAGAGTTATAAAAAATGCATCAATTCAAAAAGTCTCTGAAACATATGATCTTGATATGGAAAAAATAAAGGGAGAGATACAATTTTTTCAGAAAATGTATAAAAAATGCATCGACTCTTTGCCAGAAATATTCAAGGAGACTGAGGAAAATGTGCAATTTTCTTGTTGAAAAGGAACACTGTGACATATTTCCATACTTGACCAAACTCTTTTGATACCTGTCTCAACTGCATCATGTGAGAGAAGTTTTTCATGCTTAAGATCTTTAAAATCATACCTTAGAAATAGTATGTGTCAAGAGAGGCTTTTTGCACTTGCTTTTTTGAAGATCGAAAATACTACAGATATTGACTTTACTAAGGTAATAGATCAATTTGCGGAAATCATAAATCGCAGGCTATTTTTCTTCTAATTTATAATACGGATGTATATTATATAATATCAAATAATTAAATTTATAACTGACCTGCTTTTTCTGTGTTTGGGAGTACGCCGCTTTGTGACGACATCAATGATAGATTCACGAATTTAAAGAAAGAAGAACTGACTTAATAGATAAGTGTTTTATATTTTTCTCATGTTATCATTTCATAAGAATTGAAATGGAACTTTGAATTGGAAGGAGGGAGTCTACGGTGGTAATCCGTTCCGATTTTCGAGGCCGTGACCCGAATTGCTTAGAGAAGGTCGAAGAATTTAATCAATAATGACGTTAAAATCCAATAATATAGCCCAATTTTACAAAAAACAGCTTTAGTGGCCCCCCACCCACACACTCGCATCTCTTTTGACCCCCCACTTTTTTGGTGCACCAGCCGCCTATGGTTATCATATATGTTATTTTTGTACTAAGTAAATGAAATTTTAGCTTAGCTTAGTAGAATTCCCAGATTAATAGTACATGAGAATTATATATTATATTACGAAAAACAAGATGGTCTATATTAATTTAATTCAAAGTGAGAGGAAAAATATCTAGATTTATCATTTTCAACCTCTTCAGGAAATTTGCTTAAACTAATTCATCAAGAAAATCTGAATAGCAACTCGATATCCTATTAAATAATTTATCCTTAATAATATAATAAATGCGAAAGTGTGTCTGTCTGTCTGTCTGTCTGTCTGTTTGTTAAGCTTTCACGACCAAACCACAAAACCGATTCGGATGAAAATTGGCAGAGTTGTAGCTTGAAACCCGAGAACGGACATAGGCTAGGTGAAATCACGTTAAATTAATTATTTTTGACTACAGATTAAAAATAGTTAACAAAGAAAGCCCATTGACTCCGCGTTTCGCAATGAAGATTTTTATTTTTCGCTCAACTGTCACGTGATCCTTCAGGAATGCGAAAACATGTGAAATAAATTATTTTTTAAATCAACTATCACGTAATCGTTTTTTCCGCTGTAACTTCGGAACAAATTATCCGATACAAATAATTTTTATACCATCTTAAAGATAAAAATTTTACCTTTTCAATGATATTAATTTTATTTCTGTGACATTTTTCATTCAATTTTTATTAATTTTTTAAATTTTACGTGCAGACGATTTTGAAATAACGCAAATTTATAGCTACTCAGTTGCTAGGAAATGGTTAGACTTTGAACTAATTTATCTTTGTTTCTGAAAATTTTGCTTTTCTTCATAAATATCTATAAAATAAGGCAGAAATTACATGCATCTGTCTGTCTGTCGGTCGGCCGGTCACAAGAACTCCTCCTAAATGCTGAACGGTAGCGACATGAAGTTTACGCACGACATTCTAGAGCATATTTCTAGGTCAAAGATGTTATTTTCAACTTTCAGAGTTAATTAGTTCTTAACATATTTAATTAAATAACGAACATTAGCCGCTTTTAAGCCTAATGCTTAGACGTTTTTTGAAAATAACTTCTGAAATCTTTATTAGACAACAATTATTTTTAGGCCATTTTAAAGACCAGAAAATGATCTTTTTAATGCTATTAATTCCATTGCGATGAAATGTTTTCTCCGATTGCTATAAAGGTTTAAAAATATTTTTTAACGTAATTTCTAGCAATACTTTTTATTCTTATAGAAATAAATTCAAGCCAAATTAATGTTTCGTGCGCGGGCTTTTGCAAGTGTTAAAATTAATATAAGAAAATATTGCTTTCTTTGACCATAAAAAACAAAGGAGACTTTACACTTCCGGTTTCCTGTTGTGGTAGCATTTACAGCTTTTAATACGGTTACACAGTGATCCAATGACGTTAGTGAATTATTCTCTCGATGTTTTGTTTAATTTTCACAGTGAGATATTACAGAATATCCTTCTGTAGATACAGTAATGGGCATTAACAAGGAGCATCATATTCTGTAGAGCTCTTCAAGATCTTAGAATTGTAAGGGGCACCTTCCGACAAGCCTAGAATGATAGTCGGTGTACCAGTACTACTAATACGTAACCTCGATATACCGAGACTGCGCAATGGCACACGGTTAAAAATTACACACCTAGGTACAAACGTCGTGAAAGCTACTGTTATGACTGATATAGGGAGAAGAGAGAGTGTTTTAATTCCACGCCTTCCGATAACACCGAAGGATTTATCATCTCAGTTCAAAAGGTAACAAATCCCTGTAAAAATATCATTTGCGAGGCTCAGGGCCAGACACTGAAAGTGGCAGGCGTACATTTGGAAAAAATCATATTTTTCCCATGGGCAACTACATGTGGCCTGTTCACGTTTGTACAGCCCACACAACCTCTACATCCGTGCAAATAACGTGGTATACAAAAGTATGTCATCATAAATAAACAATTTACATAACTATATCAGCATACATGTACAGTACACTCCTGTCAGCCGTCCAATTAAGTATTATCAACCGTCAGAACTTTTCCTTTCCCCTTTCACAATGCAACAAAACATTTACATTCGTGAATTAAAAAAAAAAGAATAATTCAAATTCTTCGCGCACGAAGTCGCGGGTAACAGCTAGTTGTAAATAAAACTCTTTCATTTATGTATAAGTGTTTCTCATTGCGAAATTTCTCATCGCAATTTTCTTCTTGGAAAACAACGGTGGCCCTTACAACTTGATGAATTTAACCACGTGCTTCGATAAACTTTTTTGAAACGCGAAATGTTTTTCGCAATATAAACAAACAAACAAGCTTTCACAATTTTTACTCTTATTTTTTATTCCATGGATTCGTGATAAATGGTCGTGCAAATACCTCCTTTAAAAAAAAACTCAGAACTATACAAGGAGCAACGCGCACCACCACACCACAGAGAAGGAATTGTGAACGCGCACAAGCGTATAAAATGGTTGTGTAGAATATTGGTGAGAAATCCATGTGACGTTCACAATCCACGTGATCCGATTAGCCAATCAGATTCGACTTGTGTAAATTGGTATTATGGGTTTGATGCGCTTTGGGAAAGATCGCGGGTTTTTCGCTCAAATTCAAATTCTGGCAACTTGGTATGCACATGCATGTTGCATGGTGGGATGTATTTAGATAATTGAATTTGACATTTAATCTGCCCATAATTGTTAACACTTCAAAATATTTTAATTCTATTTTTTTATTTTAACTATTCTTTTATAATGTCGATTATGTCATACGGAAAATCAGGTAATGTATTTGGAATTTTATTATAAAACCTTGTATTATCAAATTTAGCACATTGTGTATTTTTAAATGCTGTGACCATGAGTTAAAAATAGAATGATCCAGCTAAATATAATCACCTGTTTGATAATATCTTCTCTTTATAACAAGGGACCGTGTTTATTTAGAATTCATCTTTGTTTTATGTAGTTATCCAAGTTATTTTGTCAAATCGTATCTCCATTCGGCTTGACTTCTTGCCACAAAGGATCTCATTGTTCGGAAATCCATAAAGCATCTGATTTCAGAATATGAAATCAGCCGGTGTGTTCATATTAACTACTAAAATATATTCCTACACCTGAAACAAACTCTAATTTTAGTGTTTACTATCTCAGTTGTTCGTTTTTCTTTAAAATGTGACTTGTAAGGAAATTAATTGCATGAACATTTTTGTTAAAAGAACAAGGTTTTGCAATCTTTCATCATCAGGCTCGAGGAAATAATTGTTTTAAAATTAATAACCTTTAAGGTTTGTGAGGTAAGCTTTCTTTCTATCCTAATTTCATATCTAAATTAATTATTTTTTAACATTATGTAGATGGTGGTCAAAACTGGTACTCTAAATTTACTATATATACACCAATTTTAGCCATGCATGTGGTTAAAAGAGGTACATGCTCTACTTTTGGCCACATGGTTCAATATTATGCTTTTTATATGGTTCCCACTTCCTTGAAAACTCTTTTATTTATTTTTTTAAAAAATTTGCTGTACTCAGGGGGGGGGGCCCTGGAAAAGTACTTGATTTTTTTTGTTGGGTCTTTGAAAAATCCTTGAAAAATAAACAAAATGTCAATCCATTATTTTTTGGGACAGAAGAAAAAGTCAGTTTTTGGCTTGTTTTTGCATTGAGAATTCCACCATCAGAAAAAGGGTATTCCTACAGGAATGCTGTCAAATCTTTTCTTTCTTTGTATATTCGAAGACTGCTTAATTTGACAATGCAGTAAAAGCTACAGAGGGTATTTCTCTGTTGAGTAAAGTAGTTCTGCAGTTATTCTATTGTATTATGGAAATAACTGACATATTTGAACAGAATTTGGTTTTAAATGCCATTAACCAATTTTATCTACAAAAAAATCTATTTCCAAAACGTATGTTAGTTAATTTCATACAGCTTTATTTCCCTGCCTTTTCTGTCTGAAAATAAGGGATTCAAAATTGACTGGTGGATTTAGGAAAAAGATAATTTTTTATTTCCACAACGCAGAGTTTACATTTAGTGATTAATCTCTTACAGTGCTGGCATGATTCTGATTATTCATGACTCATGGTTAGATTTATTGTTTTTTTTTTTTTTTTTTTTTTTTTTTTTTTTTTGGAAATTCTAAAATATTGCTGCATTTGAAATTAATTATTGATCTGTTATTTTTCCTCTGTATTCTCATCATTTTTTCTTACACATATCACTTATACACAGCAAAATAAAATTCAAAAATATGTTACGGAAAAAGGAATATGCAAGAAGCTTGAAGTCGGAACAAATTAAAATCAAAATATTTCAGAATAAAGGTACGAAAATAAAGAGTATGGCATGTGTACCAATTTTCAAAACTATATGATTTAATGTTTTTTTCTAACCCTTCATTGATTGTGCTATAATACAAATATTGAAAATGAAAATATTTTTTTCTGAATGATGCCAAAGGAAAACCATCATGAAATTTTACATAAATATTGCTAATATGAGGTTAAATAAAATATAGTTATTTTTTAAAATTTAAATTTATTAAAAAAAATTTTAAGTAATTTGGTCATGTCATATGATTTATGGGCTTGACTTAAGAACTTGGCGCTGTTGCCAAATTTGAATTTTTTTGGCGATTTCTTGCCAAATCTGGTATTTATGGCTGTTGCTCTGAACCGGAAGTTTGTGAGTTTTGGGATGGTTGGCGCGAGACCACCATGTTCGTATGAATATCAGATCTGGGAAGAAATCATAAAAAAAATTAAACTTTTGCAACCGCAACATGTTCTTAAGTTGAGTCAGCAAAATAGTTCTTGAGTTACAATAGTTTAAAGATTATAAAATTTTAAAGATCCCTTAAGTCGGACCCAAATTATTCAAATCTCATAATTTGTATTTCTCATCTAATGTAGTAGTACTACTTCTGAGATAAAAACGAACTAAATCCAAAGACATGTCTTGGGCATTGGTTGATTTGAAATAGAATTAACCTTCATTATGAAGTTTTGATATTTCTTCACCTGGTTTTAGGAAAATGTTATGTGTCCTAGGAGATGATAATCCTAGATGTTGTAAGTTCTAAGGCACTTTCTTTCCTTAAAATATTGTTCATGGGCATCCAAATCTGGTCTTCCTCTTTTTTTCTTAAAAGCTGTCCTTGGTTTGCCAGGATGATAAAATGTTACAAGCACATTTGTATATCACTAATTCACCTCTGCCAGCCACCATTGACCATCTGTTTATGTATGTCAAAAATCTGTTTTCTTTTATTTATTATTATTCATATACTAAATATGTAAATGAATGCTGTCTATAGATGGCACTGTGTATACCTTTTAAATATATGCAATGGAGTTCAAGTGTCGTTACAGTTCACTTGTTGCTGTATCGTACTTCGGAGCGACGTTTGTCAACTTGTGCAATTAGGTACAGCTTGTTCTTTATCTGCGGCTAAATATCCAAACATGTTTATATTCTGCTAATATGTGTTGTGCTCTGTTGTGACCATTTATTGTGTGTGTGGTGTGTTGTAAATGTCAAGAAGAAAATGAAATTCCTGTGCACTTATTGAAAATTCTGTGCATCTGAATACACACCATCATAAACACATGCAATAAGAGTCTCTTGTGTGAAGTGTAAATTATACAGCTTTTGTAGTGGAATGAATTTCATATTCCATAGTTTGTGAAGTAATGAATCATTTTATAACTTACTCTCGGACACAATTACAAAACAATAAAAAAAATCCTTGTACCAGTCAGTAATTGTCAGTTTTCAAATCGGTCAAGAAGTTGACTGTTGTGATGTTGAATGATTTCTTCATCTTTTATGTAAGTGAAGGCGATTCCTTTTAAATGTTCTTGACAAAATTCAAACATTTCTCCTAGTGTCAATATTTGGTTAGGTAGGGTCGCTGGAGACTTGCTTTGGTAACATCTTGTTTTGTGGTACCAACCACACCATCGCAGGTGTTTTTACTGTGACAGGTTTGAACAAATACATAAATTTTGTTTTTTCAGAGATTGTTATCTTATAAATAGAAACAGGTCATAATGTAATATTTTAGCTTATCAGAATAAGTATAATCAAATTATTGCACCAGATGGTGCATTAATTTGAAAATATAAATGCCACAAGAATTAATTTGATAGTTTGAGTAATTTCATGTCAAGTCAACCAATGGCCGAGACATCATGTCTTTAGATTTTGTTGACTTTTGGCTCAAAAGTAGTACTAGTCACTATATGAAAAATACAATTTTTTAGATTATTTCAACAATTTGTGTCCGAGTTATGAATCTTTGAAAATTTCGTGAATTTTGAATATTTTATAATCTAAAAAATTATGACTCAAAAACTATTTGACCTAGAGAGCTGTGGCGTTTCTCATAAAATATATAATGCGACCAAATTGTTTTTAAAATTTAGATTTTTAAAAAATTCAAAAACCAATTTTTAATTGTTTTGAAAAAAAAATATATTTAACCTCAT
Source organism: Araneus ventricosus (assembly GCA_013235015.1). Taxonomy (NCBI): domain Eukaryota; kingdom Metazoa; phylum Arthropoda; class Arachnida; order Araneae; family Araneidae; genus Araneus; species Araneus ventricosus. Next base: position 57,451 of record BGPR01006640.1, on the reverse strand, counting down.
ATTAGCAACATTTATGCCAAATGTCATGATGTTGTTCCTTTGGTATCATCAAGAAAAAAAAATATTTTCATTTTCAATATTTGTATTACATACAGTCCAGTCAACGAAGACTTTGGAAAAAAAAACATTAAATCATATAGTTTTGAAAATTGGTACAGATTTTCGTTAGTGGCTCCTGATGAACATACTAAAAGTCCCGGTCCTGACGGGGCACTCTGTCCCCATCTTGGATTTCGTCCCCCCCCTCTTTTTTTAGTTTTTCTTGAATATCTAGAAAAATATTCATTTTTCAAATTTGAATTGATTTAACAAATTAATGAATGCAAAATTCCCTATAAATTGCTTTTATTACTCTTCTAGCTTTAATAGTTTCTGGGATAAGATAATAGGTCTCAAATTTTGTTGCCATCTTGGATTTCATCTCCCTTTTTTAGTTTTTCTTGAATATCTTGAAAATTGTTCAATTTTCAAATACATGTATGTCCCTAATGGAGTCAAGTTACTGTTCGTGTCATGTAACATCTAATTGGACGTTGTCGATGCCGACCTTATTTCCTTATATGAAATATGCATTTAATTTCAACATTAAAATTAAGTAGCATGTTTTACATCCAGCATCGTGTTAATTGGCTTAAAACCTGCTGATAAAAAGAATTAAAACAAAGCAACCATAATTGTTCTGTTTACTGGATTTATTTTCTTTTATACTTAACTATCTTGACATCTTTTTTCATAGATTTCACAGAAAAATTAATCAAATGAAAGAGGAAAATAAAATCCAGTTGGATATTAGCTTAGCTTTCAAAAATAGAAGAGTGTTATATGTGTTTAAACAATGAAAACAATTTGAATTTCATTGTAATAATGAAAACAGGGTGGCAACAGAACCTGGAAAAGTCAGGAAATTTTATCGAGCTGGAAAAGTCAGGCAGGGATGAGATTTTCCCCGATTTTCTTTTTTATTTTCTTCAAATGAAAAATTTCTGCTTTTTCACAGGTAATTCCACTTTTTCTTTTTTCCCGAAAAAAAAATCTGCTTTCCCCCTTTTTTTTCTTGCAATGATCTTGGAATCCATGTTCTTAAAAGAATTGAGAGACATCGGCACCTCCTTTTGCAGGAAATGCTAAGAAAAAAAAACCCCTTGTGATTGAAAATTCTTTTTTTTTCTTTCAAAATAATCTGCATTTCAAATTGAAAAATTAATAGAATGTAACTAATTGCTTACTGTCATAAATTTTAAAAAATTTCATTTACATTCAAAATCTTGTTTTTAAAAGTATGTTTTTTTTCATTTTTTACTATTATTCTAGCTACAAATTAGTTGACTAAATAACAGTTGTAAGTATGATTAGTATTTCATTGTTAATTTGGTATTCCTTTTTTGTCATGTGCAATTTTTAAGTGTTCTTTATTTTTTTTGATTTGCTGATTTTAGCCCTGCATGTAATTAAACAATTACCCACTCACAAACATATATATATAATTGTATATAATAATCACACTTAAATGCTTAAGTTACTTAAAACATATTTCACACGTAAAATTTTCAGATTTCTATTTTCAGCTTTTTTGATTTTTTCCAATCTCGTACATGGTCAGGGGAATTCGTAAAAATATCTAAAAATCAGGGAAAATTAATACTTATTTGTTACTTGAGTTATTGTCTATAAATTAGTATCTTATGCCTAGCATTATTTGTAATAATAAATGGAATTTTTGTAAAAAAACTTATATTCATTTATAAAAGCATAAGTTTTTGATTAGAGCAATTAATTTCTTATGATTTGTTAAAGAATAAAGATTTGAAGTAATATTTTGACAGTTTCTCTTGTCTAATTCTTTGCTAAAATATATATTAATTGGATACGTATAATTATACTATTTTTTTTTTTTATATTTATGCTTCAACATGTTATTCTATTACCCATGCAAAGAGCATTAATTATTGAACTCTTTTAAAGATCATAATAACCTTTACTGTTAACATAATTTAACTTGTGCTGCAAAGAGTAGTTTTAATGTTTCTTAGAATTCTTATGCAGTTTTAGAAGCAAAGTATTTTGTTAAAATTTCCAGTACTTTTTACATACAAGAAATGTAATATACTGTTTTAAGACTTTTAGGATGTTCATTCCATTTTTTTAAAAATTAAATTTCATCAAAAAGTTAATTTTTCATATTTAATAACTGGTGAAAGTGTTTTTAATAATGTATATTGTACACATACAATGATTCTAAGTAGGGAGAAAGCCAGGAAACTAATATAATTAGTAGCTGTAAATCAGGGAAATGTTGCAAGTTTAGTCAGGGAAATTTTTTTCACAGTTTCTGTAGCCACCCTGGAAAAGTATTGTGTAAATTATGCCAAGAATATTTTTAAAATTAAAAGGGAAAATTGCACGAAAGTTTAATTGATCTTGGTTACCTTTTTAAATTTTGAGATGGTGAAAAAATGATTTTTCTGCTGTAATATTTTCGGAAGTTATTAAGATTCACTGATTTCCATTTTAAAATTATTTCAGTATGAGTGCCAATAAAGATCCACAAAGTGATGCTTGTGATATGGCCACATTAAGATCTCGCTCTGTAGATCCTGAAGCAAATTCATCAGCAGGTAAATGTTTTGAATTTATAGATTTGTGTTAGGGGTAATTTCGTGTGAAATGAACCAAAAAAGATTTTTTTTTATGTCAGTTTTAGATTATAATGATTTTATGCTTATTTGTTGTACTTGCCTCCAAGCAATAACTGTTAAAGTAGAGTATTCACATATTACATCACTAAGTTTCAGTTACATCATGCCTTTTTAAATAAAGTTGATTGGTTGTTGTATTAATGTTTTCTATTCGCTGTTTCACTATATCATTATGAATCCCCATTGGCTGCTTTTCTATCTTTCCAATCCTCTTGAATATATATATATATATAAAGTGACTTTCATTTTATCCTCACTGTGATTCTGCTTTTTATGTATGATAGACCATGCTGTAAATAAAAACTCCTTTATCTGTTCCAAAGGACTCTGAATCTTTTAACACATGTATTTTCCACAATGAAGTGTTTATAAATCTAACAGTAATGAATCCAGAAATCGGGTGTGGGGGTAGGGCTGAGGTCATAAAAATTTTGTATTGTCATGACGATTGTCAAACCTCATTGCTTATGTAAACCAAAACACTTTAACTTTACATACTTTACTCACCTGACAATAAGAATCGTAAAAAAAAACTACAATACTTTCGATAATTTAATAAAAAATACAATGAAATAACTATATCACAACCTAAAAAAGCAAGTGAACAGCGACCAGAATTGAGAAGAAGAGCTTGTGGTTTGTGTTTGAAAGAAAGAAAACAATCATCAAAATGCATGGAATGCAGTAGGTAAAATATATCTAGTGTACTTGTAAGGGTCACTCTCTAGCAGAATTTCAATGTTTCATAGCAAAGATTAGAAACAGAGAAGAAAGACTTTGTTGTACAATCTTAGTTTATATTATAATTTTTTTATTATATATTGCTTAATACCTCTTTTATAAAATAGTATTAAATCTCATTACTTTCTCTGATTTCAGTATAATTTTAGATTTTGCAAATAGTATTAAAATTAATTTTCATTCTTGATGAAAAGATTTGCTTTACTGATGTGTCCCTTATTAGTATTAAGAAATAATTTGCAGCTGCCATAGTAAAACTGAAGAAAATTATTGTGTCGTAAAAAGTATGGCATACACCCGCTTGTATGAAATATTTTAATGTGCCCGCTGGAAGGTTAAAAAAAATCAAGAATTCTGGTTTAGCTCGGGGGGGGGGGGGGGGGGCAGCCCAATAGTCCAAACCCCAGATTCGCCATTGCCTCCAAGATGAAAACTGATTTAATTTTTTCAGACATTCATTCTCTCAAGAACTAAAATAATTTGTGTAATATTGTTCGGTTTTGTTTAATGTTTCATAAATATATAACATGATCGAATTGTTTTTGTTTTTAAAATTGTATTTAAAAAATCAAAATTGGAATTTAAAATTTTTTTTAAACAAAATATTTTTTATTCTACCACATATTTGCAACATTTGTGCCAAATTTCATGATGGTACTCCAATATTATCACAGTGCAAACATTTTCCTTATTGATATTTGTGCTATGCTATTGTATGAGCTGCTTGAGTTTGAAGGATTACTTACACAGAAATAATACAAGGTGGATAAATTTAAGAATAATTTATTTAACTGAGATGAAATTCATTTACTTTAATAGTTGTTTCAGCTAATAAGGATTTCTCAGGTTTGGGAACAGGAGTTTAAAGAACACCCTTTTCTTCAAGTAGTTTCTTTGCTTTTCTAGCAATGTAATTGCTTACATCAAATTCATGTTCGATTTTGGCAAATGTCCAACTTTTTGGTAAAATTGTTAAGATTTGTATCTTGCAGCTGATCAAGCATTTCTCTTTGCAAAATTCACACATACATTATTACTCTGATCAGAGACTGATTGAAAAAAAGGATAATTTAAGCTGCACTTAATTTTTTCTATTTTTCCTTTTACAGTAACTTTTTTTTACATTTACTGATAATAATGATAGGCATAACCAACAGATGTCAATGACACATTTAAATAATCAAAACCATATTCCACAGCCATAAGTTCAGATTCATCATTACTGCAGCCTGAAACTCTAAATCAGTCATATCAATGTCATTTTCAGAAATTGATGGATGTTTTGCTTACCTAATTGTGAGCCTCAAGAAGTGCATATTTTCATGCCATATTTTAGCGTTGTCATCCCGAACGTGACATTTCTTTAATATTTAGTTATCCAAAGTCCTTGCTTTTTTTTGAAAGGATTACAGCAAAATTTGTTCCACTTTTTATCCATTTTCAACTTAAGTCACTTTAACTTTATAGCAATATAACTTTTTGAAATAATATAGTAATAAAATTATGCTAAATCATAAAAATTATGAATAGATAACTGTAGACTTGAGGCATTGTGCCCTATACAAGAGCTTAGAGTTTAACAGAATACTGCAAATTTGAAGACTTACAGAAGAATGCAGGTTACATCACAGGAAAAAAAACATTTTTATATATATGCATCATCCTTCTTGGCAGTCTTGCTGGACACAAGAGGAACATATGTGCTCAATTTTGATTTATTTAAGCAGCAGATTAAACACTCCTAGGGGTGCACTCTTTGTATTAAACCTTTGGTCCATTAGGGGAAACAGATGTGCATTCCCTTTGATAACCTGTTCATTGCCACAATAGTAATGGATTGTAAAAGATCGTTCATCACTTGGTGACAACTGTTAAAGTGACCTTCTTTGAGGTAGTGATAGACATTGTTATTACTGGTACCAGTTGAGATAATAATTAATAGCTTGTGTGCTCAGGGGTGAGATAAGACAGAGAGAGACCAACTGTAGATTTTTTTTTACCTGGAGTCCAGATTGGACGTTTTTATTATTATTATTATTATTATTATTATTATTAAAGCTCACTGCTATACGAACGGTAAATGATTGTCAAATGCAACAACTCCTCTTGGGTTTTGCACATTGTTGTTATTATAATTCGATATAAAGTCTGCAACTAATATTAATTCAGATGTGTATTAGAAATAAATATTTTTTCTTTAAGAGTGGCTGCGAGTTTCTTTTAAATTGAAACATGTCTCAAGTATTTCAAAATATGTTGCTGCTTTGACTGTAGCTTATTTTGATTGTCAATACACCTATATATATATATATATATAATGATTCCGTTGTCGTAGTCGTTATAGTAAGGAACAGGCCGAGAAAATAATTGCTTTTCGTTTATTATCAAGATATTTAAGTCAATTTCAGGAGCGTGAGTGACATACATGCATCTTAGTTTAGGTTTTTAGTCAAAAGCTAACAGAAAATCCCTGCATTTTCTTAGATAAGGGATTAACATATAGACATGTGATCAAAGTGAAGGGAAATAATAGCTATTTTTAGTAAATTATGTAAATGTTTTTGGGAAAAGTATTGCAGCAACAAGTCGCTGATTTTGCAATTTATGTGGGCACGTAGAAGTAATTAGAATATTCTTTTAGTAATAAATATGCCCAAATGCGAGATTTAATATACCTCCAGCGCAGGAAATAAAACGAGACCGGAGTTTAAGAAAAGTGATTTTGGAATGCCTTAAGTCTTTACTAAGATTTTAAAATATATAATATTAGAATTTAAAGTAAAATTAAGTGAGATTATATATATATATATATATACACAGTAAGGTATGTGGCACAGAAAGGAGGTCAATTTCTCTTGCCGATGGCAACGATAAGTTTGTTTATAAAACAAAATCAGTAGCCTCCTCCATGTTAGGCATATCTTCATAGTCTTAGCCTGTTACTATATTTGTACTGGGGTGAAATAACTTTTCCAAAAAGAAATGAGTTTAAAATGAAATTATTCCAAACAAGTCATTTAGAAATTAAATAAATAGGCTTAGGTGAGCCAGACAAAGTCTTGATCAACATCAAAAATAATTTATTGTAGCGAATATAAAATCGTGGCAATTCACAAATTAAAGTGAGAATCATGGAACTTACTATTGTGAACATTGTACATTGGCTACTTTTCTGTTAAGCACACACCATGTGGCGAATTTTCATGGAGCTCTGAATCGCCGGTTTGGCTACTAGAAGCATCAGGAAAATCACAGTATTTGTACATATAACCTATTGTAGATGCTGTGCACAGGTTTTTCTAGTTCTACTAACTTATATTGAGCAGCATGAATGAAGAATATCAAAATTTTTTACATGAATGAAAAAAGGCCACTTTTTATATTCAATTAGTGCTTTAACAGCATGTAATGTGGATGGTTTTTTTTTTTACAGACATAATATGGATATTAAAAGTGAAAAGGAACGAATGCCATGTTGATATTTGGCATAAATATTGCCAAAATAATTTTTTTTTTTTTTTTCAAAAATTTAAAAATTCCAATTTTGAGTTTTTTTAAAAATTTGGAATTATTTTTTAAAAAATAATTCAGTCATGTTTTTTATTTTATAAAACATTAAAGAAATTGAACAAAATGACATAGATTTCATCTCTCTATGTCAAATAGTTCTTGAGTTACAATCATTATAAAATTTTCTTAAATTATGAAATTTTCAAAATTCCAAAGATACATAACTCGGACACAAGTGGTTTAAATAATCTGAAAATTTGTATTTTTCATCTAATGTACTCTTATTACTTCTTAGTCAAAAATCTACAAAATCCAAAGATACGAGGTCTCGACCATTGGTTGATTTCACATGGACTTGTCCAATTCATAAAGCTGCAAAAGGGAAATATTTTAATGCTAAATATTGAAATATGATAAGTTATGAATGATAAAAATAAGAAATGTGATATTTAACATTATATAATCATTTAAAAAAAATCAAAACACAATCTTAGATTTTTCTTTCTCCCCTCCTTTCATCTTTGGAAAAATCGAAATCTTAAATCATACTGTCTTTGTTTTAAAATTTTTTAAAGGAGTGTATTCATGAATGGATCTCTAAGGAACGTGTTCCAAAAATTGTTCCACAGATTTCTTTTAGATTCAAAGACTTAGGTATAGCAAATTCAGATAATTCTGAAACTTTTATAGATTATTTCATTATAAAATAAGGATGAGGAGCAATGTTTTTCTTACTAATAAATTCATGATAAATTAAAGAGGAACTTTTCATAATATATTGCCAAATATTAAAGCATTTTAGACAATTAGACAGTTTGAATAGAACAGGAGCTAAATTTTCAGGGGGTGTTGTAAATTATGAAATTCAAGAGTATAATTTCAAAAACTGGGATTATTTTTATAATAGTTTACATTTATAAGTTACAAAATGAAAAAAATAAGATGATTAATTCCGAGAAATAAACAGTTTTCGGAATATTCTATATTTGTTCAATGAGTTGTAAAATAATAGGTCAATGAGGGCACCTTTTAACAATTTTAAGTATAACCTCATTTTTTGTTGAAAGTATGTTTTTTTATTTGAGTATTTAGCACCATTGGTTACAACAGAATCTTAGGCAGGTACTTAGTTTGCATCAGAGTTCCTGGTCATAACTAAAAGCTCAAATTATGTATTTCAACAGATGCGCCACATATAGCTCTTAAGTTTAAAGTGTTATAACTCTCTTTAGAAAAAGAATTTCTAGTTGCTAATAGTATTGTTAGATGAAAAAAATCTTAAGTTGAATTTGTTCACGAAATTAATTATCTCAATGAATATGGAGTCTGAAAAGTTCAGTGATGAAAAGAAATTTTAAGTTTTTTGCTGGTCACAAGAACAAATCTCGTTCTATAGCAAAGCAAATGGTTTGATAAATGGAATGAAGCCTATTGACAGAAGATGTTCTCTTCTGAAACTTGATTACATGCCTATCAGCTGGTTAAATAATATTTCCACTGGAGAGAAATACTAACTATTAAAAGGTGCCCCCATCTCCCGTACATATTTCATGGTAGTTGTTGGACAGAAAATTTACTGTTGGATATTATGTAATAAATTTTTCAATTCCTATTGAACATTTTCCGAAATGAACCAGTTTGTTAGAAAGAGCTGTATGTATTTCCTATTGTAGAATTCATTTTCAAACAATTGTGTGAAGTGCAATAGTAGGTATTTTTTCCACAGAAATAAGTACTTCCCAAGTGATAGATAATTTGGTGATGTCATAATCTCTTTTTCTTCTGACTAGTGTAGCTAAATCTTTCACCACCCAGGATGAAGTTGCTACATGCTGCACTTCTTTTCCAACATATAGGGTACATATACTCATAATAAATTCCTGGAAAAAAAATATTTTCTTAGTGATGTAATTTGTTGTTTGACACCATTTATCTCTGCAGATAGGTTGTGAAATCGTGCATTTACTGCCAGAATTTCTTTCATATATCAACAATTACTGACAAAAGGTGAAAAATACGAATTAAAGGTGTTATTTTTTTATGTGCACAATGACTGAGAGCTGTCTTAATTTTGCAGCACTGGTTGGACTGCCCCCTTTAGCTACGTCACTGGTTCTGACATTATTGAAATGGAAATTGAATGCATATGGATCTTATATTTCCTTTTGTACCAAAAATTTGAATTTATAATCCTTTTTTTCAGATTTCAAACTAATTATGTTTTTAAAAACCAATATTAGATGTTTAAGTTAAAATCTATCATTTCATCAAAAGAAAAAGCTAAGTATTGATTCTTTTAATTTGACGTGGTAAAGATATTTAGTTGGATACCATCTTTAATATGAGAGTGCCTTTTATTTTACCAAATTTTTCATAAAAAATGTAAACTGATATTTATATGAACAACTTCATTTCAGAAAATTTAGATCTTACATTTAGGGATTATACTTATTGCTATAAATTTGGTTTCTTAAACTGCAGAGTGCTGCATGAAATTAGTCACAGAAAAATATTAGGCTCCTAAAGATAACTCAAAATTCATCTTGATTAAAAACCAATTTTAATTTAATTGCTGGTACTTGCAAAAAAGCTGACAGCAGTAATAAAACTAAGTTGTGTATCTTTATAACTAGTTGAATGTTCCTGAATAGTATCATGATACATTAAGAGTAAATTTATATGTAAGCAGAAATTTGTTTCAATAATTTACAATTGGTATTTTGCTTATGAAAACTTTATACTTGAAGCGAAAATGAATTCATTTACTGCATTTGTAAAATACAGTTCCTTCAGTGAAGCTTGTTAGGTTGATCAAGCATGCATACACTTTTGACATCCAATAAACAGTTTGACTCTACCCACTCTTTTCTCAAGCAGAAGTGCTTTGGCTCATAGCTTGTTTACAGATTCATCCTCATTAGTTATGCAATTACAGTAGCTTAAGTGATTTATCAACTCGTGCTGTAGAGGTTCATCAATGAAACTGAAAAACTTGGAAAACGCAAACTGTAATTTTAAGTTTTTGGTACCTTATTATTTCTCTATTGTTTTATGTATAGAACTTGAATAAAAATATTTTTGAGGATCATTGATGACCTTTTTTCTGCTCTTGATTACCATTTTGACTATTTATCGATTATTTATACATTAACCTTTTCTTTGTGGATTGTACAGATGCTTCACCAGCAAAATCTCTCTGAACTAGTTCAACTACTGTGCTAGTAAATGTTAGGAATTCTTCACTCTGTGAATTTCTCTTCTTTCTAATCCCCTGCTGGATCGTTTTACCCCCATGCCCTATTTAATGTGTGATGGGTATATTGATTGCCTATAAGGGAAAACAAAAATAGCCCTTAGGCATTCAAGAAAAACCACAAACCTTATCAGAAAGATTAATATCTTTTAGTTTTATTAGATTAATAGTTTTTCTCTAGTACATAATCTAAAGGTTAATTGCTTTTTTATTCCTAGGTGTTTCTTTCAATAAGCCTGACTGTCATGCTGCTGAAATGGATACTGCAATTGCTGATGTCATTGAATCCATAGAAAAAGTAAGCCTTTCGCAGCAGCCGGTCTGTTTGATTGTTTTAGGTATGGCTGGGTCTGGTAAAACAACTTTTGTCCAAAGGATAACTTCTCATTTGCATGCACAGAAAACTCCTCCATATGTGATAAATCTGGATCCTGCTTGCTACAATGTTCCTTTTCCTGCAAATATTGACATCCGTGACACAGTTAACTACAAGGATATCATGAAACAATATGGACTTGGACCTAATGGTGGAATAATGACCTCTGTAAATTTATTTGCTACTCGATTTGACCAAGTTTTAAGTTTCATTGATAAGAACAGTTCGAAGTGTAAATACGTCATTCTCGATACACCTGGACAGATTGAGGTGTTTACTTGGTCAGCTTCTGGTGTAATCATTTCTGAAACATTGGCATCGTTATACCCGACTGTTATAGTGTTTGTGATGGACACTGTAAGAAGCTCCAAACCTGTCACTTTTATGTCAAATATGCTGTATGCTTGTAGTATACTATACAAAACAAAACTGCCCTTCATTGTAGTTTTAAACAAAACAGATGTCATAGGTTGCAACTTTGCCCAAGAATGGATGAGGGACTTTGAAGTTTTCCAGGAAGCTTTAGTAGTAGAAACTTCTTTTGTTTCCGATTTAACTCGATCTATGAGTCTGGTTTTAGATGAATTTTATAGCAACCTTCGAGCTGTTGGCGTTTCATCACTTTTGGGTTTGGGAATGGATGAGTTCTTTGAACAAGTAGAAGATGCAGTAAAGGAGTATGAAACTGTTTACAGGGTTGAGTATGAAAGAATAAAGCAAAAGAAACAAGAAATGGAAGAGGCTAAAAGACAAAAAGAAATAAAACGTATGAGAAAAGACTTGGGAAAAGGGTCTGAAGTTAAACTTTATGATTATTCAATGAATTTGACAGATGTTCTTAGTGAACCTAGCTATGTGCAGCATGGTATAGAAGATGAAGATTCATCTAATGATGAGTGAATTACTGGAAAATTAAATGATTACTCAGTGAAGACTGGTAATAAACTATTTTTTTTGTGCGAGACTGTATTGCAGTTGCAAATATTATATTGTGATCTTCAACGCATTTTTTTATGTAACTATTTACACTGATTGAAAATTTCAACCAGTAATGCAAAGCATTTATAATGTTTTTAAATATTTTTATAAAGTTATCTAAAATGTTCTTATTTAATTTATTAATTAATTTTGGGAGGATTTGGATGTGATATGGCTGCAGTCTAACATGCGAGATGAAAATACATTTAAGCCTACAGATATTCAATTGCAACTCTGCCTTTATACTGCATATATCAGTCTACTTAATCTTCAGATTATACAAATCATGTATGATAAAATAAAAATTGTTAAATTTTGCCTAAAAATGTGTTTTAAATTGTTCTTTTGATGTTTCAGACAAGAATTTATACATTTTAAACCACCTAACAGTTTCGATCTATTTTTGATGGAGAAACAATTAGCATTTTAAATTTGAAAACACCCACCAAATCAATTTAGATATTTCTTTTTTTAGCTATCCCTCTATGGTCTTGATTTTAAGCATAATTAAATTAAAAATCGGATTTAACAAAACACATTGCCCTTGTTGACTGATAAGCTACTTCCATGCAAAGCCCGAAATCAAAAGAGAAAATGCATTTACATGAGTCAGCAGTGGCTCATTAATTTAAAACCTAATACAGCTGAAGTACATCCTTCCACCCCCCAAAAGTGGAATTCAACTTTTATTCTCTGAATATGATAGTCTCTTTTAGCATTTCAACAGTATTAAATAAGCAGCATTTGATGTCTATTGTTCAGTCTCCTTTTTTTTTTTAATATTTTATATTTAAGTAGGTGTTTAAACAAGGACTATTTAGATATAAATGCATATAGGTTGTTAGCACTATTCCCAATTAATATCTGTTCTGCAGATAGAAAATAGCACTCTAAAATAGGTTTTTCTTTCTTTGTCTTCTTAACTTCCCTCTTCAAAATTAACCATTTATGATTGATTTAAGAGAAAGATGAAAAATTTGAATATATATTTCTGTATATCGAAATTTCTATATACAGATTGTTCCTCACAAATCTTCCAAGTTTAATTCTCGATTTATAGATGTTCTGTACTAAGATAGAAGTAAGTGTTGCTTTCTCATGAGCATTAAAATGAAATGTTAAAATAAAACTGTCCTCCCTGCCCCAAAAAAAGAAAATATTTAGGGAGGCAAAATGGAAAAAAAAACAAGAATGCCAAATTAGAATTCTGCAAGATCAGGGGAACCTAGTTGTGAAAATATTGACTTATAACTGATCATAATTTATTGTACTTTTTAATGGAGTTAATTTGTGTGATGTTTACGTCACGTGGCAAATTCTCTGTGCTGGCCATCTAACTGCACATTACAATGCCAGAAACACAATGGATTTCGAAGTCGGATACACTAGTGATGGGAGTTTCATGGAGCGCACAAACTAAAAGTTCAAAATCTCCAAGACCTAATTGATGTTTCCTTAGACTTTGTTTAAAAAATAGTTTAAACCTAGACGCTTTTTGTGTCTGTAAAGTAAGTTTGTTGAGCTACATGGGGAGATTTCCTTGTTAACTTCGTCCCCATAAATTTATCATTCATTCTATTTCCATTTATTCCCTCACTTTCCCATACTTACCACAATAATAGTAAGAACCAGTTTAGTTATATTAACATCCTGTTGTAAAACAACACAAGGACTTGATTGTAAGAACCAAAGAAGAGAAAAATTACTCATTATCTGGTTGTTATACTAGTGTAGGTTCGCCTTGTTGTGTGTGGTCTCTTCAGCTGATCTTGATCGGGGGGGAGTGCCACTTTCCTACAATAGTCCTTAAAAGGACTGGTGCGGTGTTCTGCTTTTCACCCATTCATCGTTCGTCTTTGTTGACAGGCCTGGTCCTGCTATTCTGAAATCATAAAGCTTGCTTTGCATTATGTGTGCATGTATGAATGAATTTGTGTGACGGTACAAACACTTACTAATATGGGTGGGGCTCTGGAGTGCAGACCTGACGGTCTTTATTCTCCCATTTCTAGCTATAATTGAAAGGTTAGTAACGTAACTTTTGCATTGTGCCTAATATGAATGGATTTACCAGGAATTATGATTCACTATAGTGTCATTCCATGTCAATTCAACCACACCAGGACACCCATGGTCACCAATTTTCATGAAACTTGGCATGTTTGTTCCTTTTATGGTTTACGTAAACATTCAAAACATTTTTTTGCTGAATCTCAAATAGTTTAGGATAGCCTGTTAAAATTTTTCAAAATTTCACGTTTTTTATCGATTAGGCCTAGCAATTGCAGTTGGTTTTTCATAAAAAATAAATTATCTTCCTTATTTACCAACCAACTTTGATGAATATACTTCAATTTATAAGGGATCCAGAAAAATATAAATGAAACCAACAAGTATTTATACATGAATCCTGAAATATTATTTTGGAAATGAAAAATGGAATTTCACGCTGAAAGGACTATCATCAAAAGGATAATCAATATTTTTGCATTTATTCTAAAAGATATTCTCTACTTCATGAAAATATAAAATTAATGATTTTTTAAATCCTTCATTATTTTTACGGAGTTCAAAATTAGAAATCACTCGACTCATTCACCACAAATGAAAGAGAGCTGCTCGGATTATTTTATTTCTGTTTGTTTTGTTGTTTCAATGTGTGCTGGAGAAACTTGTTGCGTTCAGGGAATAGAGCAGATTCGAAAATTTTATCCGAGCGAGTTTGCGGGGAACTGACTTAATTTCGCTTTTCTTTTTTTTTTTATCTCCACTCCGTTAGGGGTTTTAGCTTATTTTTCCCCTACATGTGTTAGGAGTATACGAGAAAGTTTAGGGGAGACCACTCCTGCTGGTTTTGTTTGTAAGGCTCATAAACTGATCTAAGACAGGGGGTGTTTTTTTTTTTTTTTTTTAAATCGGAACCATCTCGTAGCCATGGGAAACAGTTGAGTTCTGAAAGTATTGAATCAGTAAAACAGTTTTATCATATTGATAAAGAACATAGAATTTTGTCAGGGATGAAGAATATGGTGAACATAGGAAAAAACCAGCAGGAGTGGCCTCCACAAAGTTTTCTCGCATACGACCAGTAATGTGGGGTGGGTAAATATTCTTGGGGGATTTACCCAAGGCCTGGTTATTTTGAGAAAAAAATAATGAATGGTGATTTACAATGAAACATGAATTTCCCAAAACTTAATATTTTGCAAAAAAAATTGCGTCTGTTCTCAATTTTTACGCGCACTGAGGTACCACAACTTTATTTAACGTTTTTGAGTGTGAATTCTTACTGCAGATATCACGCAAGAGTTCACCATACTTTCCATCTGGAGAATGTCGGAAAGAAATTTCGATTCAAGAGGTTGCCATAATTTCCGGAGCGCATGTTTGCGGCTCGCTACAATTTCCTTCGTAGACCGCCAACCATACTAACTTAAGTAAAATAAGCGAAGCGCTCGCCAACGCGATGTGCATTTTTAATTAAATATGAAATTTGAACACCTGTTTTTTAACCGATTGAGATGAAAATTGGGCACATATCCAGAATTAATGTTAGCATCCGTGATACCAAGTTTTATTTATCTAAGCCAAAGGGCTTATGAGATATAATTTTTACAAGTATGTGATTATACAGATCGACAGACAGTCAACCCTTTGACGGATTTGGCCCAAAATTTTATGCGGGCATACATTCATGACGATAAAACTGTACCAAATTTTATCTATCTAGCTGTTCAAGTTTTTGACTTATAGTGTTCACGTGACCGCAGGCATACAGACAGACCGACCTTTGTTGGATTTTGTCCAAATTTGATAGAAACCTACAAATTATATTTAAAGACCACATACCAAATTTCATCCCCGTAGCCCTAATAGTTTTCGAGTTATCGTGTTCACAGACAGACATAATTCCAAAATTGTGTTTTTCGGAATCAGGGAGGTCTAAAACGTGGAGATTCGTCAAAATCTCGAGTTCGAATTTTTTGACGATTACAATACTTTCTCTTTGTATCAGGGTTGCGGTGATTTAAATCAGCTGATTAAAATCACTGATTTAAATCAACTGATTTTTTTAAAAAAAATCACTGATTTAAATCACTTTATTTTAAATATCAAGTTAATCTGCTTTAATGAAATAAAATTGTTCATGTATATTTAAATAGTGATTTTAAAGTATTTTTAAATGTATATTTAAAGAAAGAATATATAGAACATAAAAAAATATTTTATTCAATTGATGTAACTAGAGTATTTTCCATGTCTTTATTTTTGAGAACACAAGCAAATTAGATTTTAACCCTTTACGGCGGAATTTTTTGGAAATATGATGAGAAAACATCATGAATGGGTTTAGTTTATTGTCTAGACAAAGAATCTATAACAAAAGGTTTTTAAACTTACTTCATTCTGATTTGGGGGTCGTCCCCCTTTCAGGTCACCCCCCCCATGAGAACCCCCTTAGATACAGCCACCTTGATACACTCAAAAATTATTGTTGAATCTTACAGAAAATTATAAATTAAAACTTCAAGAATATTGGAGCAAAATTTTCGAGTTACTTTGCTAAAATTGTTAAACGTCCAGAACTGAAAAATTTCTAATCTCCGACTCAAGGAATTTTCCCGAACTTTATCTCTAATAATTCCTATTCCGAAACAAAATTTCATGAGACTGCTACATACATTCTAAAAGGAGTACAATTAGCCCAATCCTAAACATATTATTTTCCATTTATAGTTGAATTTAATGGTTGAGAAGCGAGTGAAATTAGGTGTGCCATTAACCGGCACACTTCGCCGCAAAGGGTTAAATAAATCTTTAATGAGCAACACAATAAAATGCAAAGTATGAGATGCTCCTTTTTTTATAAAATAAAGTAAATATTGTGAAAGGATCATGTTCACAAAGAAAGAACATAGTAAAATGCAGTGAGTTTCCTTTTAATACTGGAGAAAACTAAATAGTGTTGGGGACAACAAAGTTTTTATATCGCAAGAATGTTCAAATGTAAGATAATTAAGTAATGCATGTAAATGTTCGTTCCAAAAGAAATACAAACATCTACATAGTGCAATTTAAACTATGATCTATACTTATAAAAGGCAATTTTTGTGAGCGTGTGCGCAATGTCCAGACAAATCTATCGCACTTACAGTCGTGAAATTTGGCACATAGGTAGTCCTGATGGTGACTCAATGCACCTCGAAGCCTGAATTTAAAAATTTTATCTAAAAACTTTTTTATTTAATGTTTTGGGTAAAACAGATTAGGATTAGAGAAAGCTTCAAAACTTGTGTTTGTAAGGAAGCAAATTAACAGCCGAGTGTAAAATTCTCCAGTATTCTAACATACAATAATATATCTATAATCAAGAAATGACAATTTTTATTATATTGTTCCTTTTTTCCTTAATAAAATTGTCTTATATTTCAAAAGTATATTATCTTTATATTTTAGTTCACAAATATTTTTTAAATAGTTGTTACATTTTTGAACTCAATTTTTTTAATGTTTTTTTTAAAAAAAGAAAGTACAGCTTAATGCCTGGTATGTTGTTATATATATATAATTCTATGACGGTAGGGCTCATTGTCTAATATACAAATGTTAAATATATATATGTAGTTTTAAAAAAATCATTAAAATAAAAAAAATCTTGATTTAAATAAAAAAAATCCGATTTAAATCAAATAAATCGATTTTTTTGAAAAAAATCAAAAAAATCGACAACCCTGCTTTGTATACTTCGTATACGAAAAAGTAAAAATTATACGAGAGAAAACATTTGATTTGATTTAATCTTAGTGAGCTACACTGAAATTTTTAATTGGAATATCCTACTTGACTTGAAAATAGGTCTTTCAAAATTTTGTTCTTTGATACCCCTAAGCGGTGTGTTTTGGTTAGAGCCAGTTGCACATACTTGGTATGTGCATGCAGAATACTTCAAAATGTTATTTTATTGATTTACGAAGCAGATACTGAAGAGGATTGTAAAGAACTTATATCATAAACTGTTTGTGAAGGAGTAGGAAGAGAATGTATGCTGAGGTATTGTGACAAGTGACCATCAAAAGATCCAGTTGTCCAATTTTTAGTCAAAATTAAGATGAATATGATGATAAAGACGTTGTTGAGTACAAATTTCAAGTTATCAGAGGCGGCGGCAGAAATTTTCAGACGTGGGGGGGGGGGGAAGCAAAATTTCATTAATTTACGTAACAACAAAATAACACATTATAATTAATTTTATATTTAATTAAAGCTAATTAAGTATTAATTAGCGAATTCAAATATAATAATTAATTATTTGGAATAAGTAGATATTTGTAAATCGTCAGTACAGTAAGGATTGTCTGACGGAACGACAAGCAATAATAGAAGATGAAGAATTTTGAACATAAATCTCGTAGCAAATGAAATGTACCGCACTGATAGTTGCAAAATATTTGCAGATTATTTTCTAAATCTCGTAGCAAAATAAAATAATAGCCGAAACAAGTGAAAATTTTTTATTATTTTAAACCTATAAATACATATCAACATATTTAAAATAACTGGCAAAACCTGAAGACCAGTACCCCAGTTCCACACATTGGATCGATTTCGACAATTTTTATTTCATATGAAAGCTTATGACGTCTAGATATATTATTCTTTCGCCCCCCTCCCCGCAACCACTGGACCGATTGCGCCAATTTTTATTTTATATGAAAATTCTGAACCTTAGATACATCGTCAATTTCGCCTCCCCTCTTCACCCCTCTTTTGTGAGAGAAATAAAAAAATCACTACTTCACTGCACATTCTCTATGGAGAAAAACTTGGACTGAGTCCCCATCGCAACAAATAGACCGATTTCGCCAATTCATCTTGACACTTTGCAAGCATAGCTGACCAATCAGAATGCTCCACGTTTATTGTGCAGGTTTAAAATAGTATTTTTGATCAGTACGAGCTTCAAGAAAGAGCAAAATATTGTGGAAACTTTTTTAGAGCGATATCATACTGCATTTATGGCTCTATCGACGGCTACGGCTTTATAGGGCACACCGCTGGACCTTGAGCTACGAAATTTGACTGAAGCATACTTTGGAGAGTGGGAATGTGCACCTCGGTTCTTGAATGTGCTTCTCGGTTTCTTTTTGGTTTCATCAATTTTTCAGTGAAATCTGTAAACGAAATCCTCTTAAGGTAGTGATTATATTTGGAAATATATCCAGTACGATGAATGATTATGGTTGCTATGTTTTAATTTATTTTTATCAGAATGTTTTAATCCAGCTAACATGCTGCAAGACGTAAAATGTGCCGAACAGTTTTCATATGGAAATAAAATGCGTATTTTCTGTAATAAATAAGAAAGAAAAGTTGGTGCCGACGACGTGCAATTAGATGTTAGATGACACGTTCAGTTACTTGACTCCATTAGGAACTTTCATCTAGACAATGAACAGAATATGTGTAAAGCTAATAAAACAACACGGATTAAGTGTCTATCACAAATTGAAGTTTAAAATTACTTTGTTAAGGGAACATGAATATCAAATTGCGCATAAGAGATTCAACTGAATTTATAGTCCCGGTGAACAATGTAGTCGTCGAAGTCGTTTAGTATCTAATACACCGAAACCTTTCTATAGCGGTCACCCACTGTTCCAAGGAAAATTCGCCGCTCTAACGGGGTATCGTGTTTGGGAGTGGGAGTACAAAATACGTATTCAAACAAGTCATATTTCGACTTTTCTGATATAGCGAATTTTAAGAATTATCCAACGAAAAATGTACTTTATCCGTAAATTTCTCTCTCTCTCTCTCTCTATATATATATATATACAGTTCATCCACCGATCCTGAGACTAGCACTTTTGGACGATTTTACACCATAAAGGGGTTTCGGGCAATAAATTAGATGAACTCATTTCTGGAGTTCTTTGTTGGATCACGCTAAGTAAAATGTAAACATCTCCTCTTCCTCTCTTCACTGTCCCCCTATTTTGATGAAAATAATTCCAAATGGCGCATGCGCAAAAGCGCGGAGGGTTTCGGAATCGATTGCTGTACTATATGTTGCTATTTTTTTTTTCTTTTGAGAAAAAGATAAAGTCTGTGTCTGCTTGGATCTTTCGGAGATCACTTTTTCTATATTTTTTAATTGGAAAAATATATCCTAATTCTTCGTCGGTAGTTGTTGAGGAAAGGCTAAAGTCGTGGAACTGAAAGTTTTATTCGCTGATGGTCGCAACCCATAGCAGCAGATTTTTTAAAATCAGAGTTCGAATCGGCGCCTGAAAGACATAAAAGAACTCTTTAATGCCCAAACCCGGTAGAGTCCGAAATTTATTTTTCTCTTCACACTGGGAAAGAATGATTAATTTTGATCTAATTTTCGGTGTTGTTTTTGAGTGTATGAATTATTTGTTCTTGCTTTCCTCCATTTTCCCTTAATAAAAGGACCATGGTCGGACAGACGAAAGGAATATATTTCATTGAAGTTGAATGGGCGACTAACCCGACCGTTCAGGGGGGTGTGAGTGGCTGTTAATAGAGGAGTTATTTTAACATTTTGTCTGCGCCGAAAAATTCCGCGCCGAATAAAAATGGCCATTGAAAGGAGTGACCTCTCTATGCATCGCCACACTCTTGTATAATGCATATGCTTTAGTTTTCCCTAATAATTGCACGGATAAGTGATCGAAACAGTCGATGGAAGTAACAAAACAAACAAATTTTCATCCGTGATCTCTTAGCCGACCGACCGACAGAAAACAGTCAACAAAAATGCGACAATCTGATTGGCTTGTCGGTTATTCTGTAAAATGTGAACAATAGGCTCAATGGACGACAAGTGAAACAGATGTTGGTCATTCTGTTGACTTAACCGTTAATCAGTAGTCAAATTCGGACGCAAATCGCTTATCTTGACCGTTTATTATATAATAACTTTAAGATGGGATAAAAATTATTAGATTCCTTGATACCCAGCTCTCCTCATCTCAAAAAATGGTAAAGACTTTTTCCGACGAAAGTCTTAATTTCTCGCCGACAGGGGGGCAATTGCCCCCCCCCCCTGGTGCATGCTAACTTGTAGACAGATACAGGGAAATTTATGATCTCATAAGCTGCCAGAATCCCTTTGGCACGTATCCAGATCACGTACGGACTTTGCAGAGTAAATATATATATTAATGACTGAAAGCCATAATGCTTAATTTAATTTTATGGCATTCTTTAATAATTATTAATAACTTATGGCGAAAACTAGCTTTCAAATGTTTTTAAAATCGTTTGGTTAAACTGATATTCTCATTTTAATGTAAAAATAGTTGAGAGGATAAAAGGATTCCGTGTTTTGAAATATTTTATATAAAATAATTTTTTCAATAAAAATATTAGATTGCAAATTTTATTTTTTTATCGCGTGCATCGTTGGGTTGGGTATATCAGCTGCAAAATAAGAATAAAAATTCATCTACTTTGACCTAGAAACAATTGTTTCTCGAAGTCAAAAATGATTGTTATAGCTTTAATTTTTATATTAGTGCTATATTTTAAACGCTTACGTAAAAGATTGGAAACAAAGTCAACCGCTCAGAATTTATTCTCTGATCTACTGGTACAGAGCTTGATTAATGCATCGAACTGACACTTTGCTATCACTGAGTTATTCAACACTGCATGGATGATGAAAATGTGATATAAAAGGACTTGAATTTTGTAGTGGTAACAAGAATTATTAGACACATTACAAAATTATATAAACTAAAAACTACAGAAACAAAATATCTTCATTAACTTATTATAGAACAACAAAAATTAATAAATATCGATGCGAGATCCCTTGGTTGCGTGTTGTATGTCCAAGCGATACTTGATTTCACGCCTGTGTTTGTAAGCATATGAGGAGCTATCGAATGAATAGCAGATGTGATGCGGTGCTTCAGTTCCTACATATTAGCTTAAGGCATCTGATACATGCAATCATTCAGAAGATCCCACATGAAAAAGTTTAAGAAACCAAATTCTAGAGTTCCAAAGGTGCGATTGAATTTTTGAACGGATTAAATTTTTTTCACGCAATACACATCACCCTAGCTCCATCATATCGGATTTTGGTAATAAACAGTGCTGTGAAACAAAAGTTTAGAAGCCGTGTTAGTAATACAAAATATCGGGACAACCTACTATTCCAATTTATTTTTTGCAAACTTTTGTAATGTGTCCAATAATTCTCTGTCCCCCTGTGAAACCTTTCACTTTTATGATGGATTAATTAATTGTTAATATACTTATTTGAAAGATTTGTTGGGCCTTAATTTTCTAAAGAATAAAATATTACTCACATATCAGAAATAAGGAAACGCGACATTAGCAAAACAGAGCTCATAAAACAATTTTTTTTAAAAAGAAACTTTCACAACCGCAAGCGATTATAACAGATATTTATGATGAATAGGAACATGTTCAATGTCGCTCAAAAACAATTAAACCTCAGCAGAAGTATCCAGCAATGATACTAATGTACACAAACCAATTTTCATCATTTCGCTCGGAATTTTACTGTTTTTTGTAAAAAGGTGGTGGAAAAACTATTGCGTTGGCACGCTATTTCAGTCAAATGATTTTTCGTGAATTCGCATTCATTTTGCCGAAACTTCCGTGCTATCAGAGTATATTTGGAACTGTAGGCATGGCGGTATATTTCAAAGAATTATTTGTTCTTTTGTAAAAGCATGATTCATTATATACGCAAATTTATAATTTTTATTTCCATAAAATTGTTTTCTAAAAGATACGTTTGGATCAGAATGGCACACAGGTGCTCGTACAAACTTGTAAGAGACATTAATTTAAAATTAGCTTAGAACATTACACAAATAGAGATTACAAGGAATACATTCTACATTGCAATACTCCGATCTATCAGTCTGCGGCTTTATATACAGGTTAGTTCCAAAGAGATGGTCTAAAGGTAAAGAGAAATTAGCAAAAGAAACCAAGGAAGGAAGTTCCATAATTAGTATGACGGCCGAAGATGAATCTAAAGCTGGGCATTCGTCTGTACTCCATTCCATCCCATTTGTCCCAAGACAGTTTTTCCCCCATTTAAGTCGAAAAATAAGGCACTTCATTCGAGGAGGCTCCAAAGTGCGCTACCACCGCTCTTCGATCCTCCCCCACACGACGGATTTACGATTTTCTAGCCTCATCGCGAGGTCCCAATCTAGGCAGATCCTTTGATGTGCCGCTAGCCTCGCATCAGGGTCTCAAATTGGAATCAACGCATGAAGTGGTGGATTTTGAGTTCGTTGGAATTCCAGCTTTGCCATTCCGCTGTGCCAATTTCCATCTGTTTTTAAAAATGACGATTGGTTTTTCCCTCCTGTGTTCCAAAGTCCCATTTTGGAAGAGATGTGAATGGCCTGCTTAAAAGGCGGTAGAGGCGCAGACGCATGAGGAAAATGGCGTTTCTGAAGCAACCCCATTCGTTAATTGTCGGTACAAAAAGAAATCGCCCTATACAAATGCGTGGAGGAAATAGGAAACACAGGCAGCTAAATTTCGTAGCAATAAATTAAAAGATTCGGTCGTTGCTCCTCAGGGACTCAAACGGTATTTGTGCTTCTAAACACAACAGCTATAGTTTGCTGTTGGGCACAGTGGCGTAACTGCCACTTTTGCCGCCCAGGGCGAATTTGCAACATGCCGCCCTTCCTGTACAAGTTACATAGGGCATGTCACAATACTTTAGACGTAAGATCAATAAATTAAATAAATTACGCCTACCTCAGTTTCCACGGGTCGGGAGCGATGTTGAGAGCTGGGGATACACTTTCTGAAATAGAATTATCGAATCCATATCAATGCAGAGGAAGAGAAAGCCACTGAAACGAACACGTCTTTTATTGATGGTGGCGAAATCACCACCATCAATAAAAGCTGCCTATTTACATTCTCCCCGTACAAGAGTAAACAAACTGGTGCCACTCAACTATAACAAGGCAATGGTTATTTACATGATGATAATGGTTCTTTAAAAATACACACATTAAAAAAAGTTTGATTATATACAAAATTTCACATTCAAGAAAGTTCGAATGTCCATTTGCACGCATTATTTGTTTTTGGATAATTTTCTCACCAATTATCGAAGAATATTCAAAGAGTCCTAGCTGAAGATGCCTGCTCTGGATTGGCGGAAAAGTTCAAGCGTCCAGTTACGTCACTCGTTGGAAGCGGAGTCGCGACAGGGCACATACACCTCAAAATAAAAATTAATAATTTCAGACAAAAAATATTAACAATGTAATTCGTCGTCTGACGCCCTCAATCTGAGCAGATAAGTTACGAAATCGCGCATCCATCACCAGTCTTTCTTTCACACACCGGTGATTTGCCGACGAAAGACGAAATAATTACATTAACTATTTTTTTATGTACGCGATGGCTGAGCAAGAGGCGCTGCTCTTCTTAATTATAAAACTGTTTTCCTGCATGTCTGATTTTGCCGCCCGTTTCAAGTGCCGACCGGGGCGGACCGCCTCCTCTGCGCCTCTCCTGCTACGCCACTGGTTGGGCATGCAATTCGTGAGGAGTGAGCTTCATATTGACTCTACCTGACCATCGTTTGTCTTTTCAACAACGTTAGATGAAATGCGACTTTCATGTCACTCAAGAATTCACAGCATGGGACTATCTGATGGAATATTTTGGATGAAAGTTTTCGCAAAACTTTCAGCAAAAATATCTCAGATCATCCACTCCCTTTTTTCCTTTCTCGTATACGAAGTATAAGAAGAAAAAGTATTGTAATTGCCAAAAACTCGAGATTTTGACGAATCTCCACTTTTTAAACCTCCCTGAGTCCGAAAAACACAATTTTGGAATTATGTCTGTCTGTGAACACGATAACTCGAAAACTATTAGAGCTACGGGGATGAAATTTGGTATGTGGTCTTTAAACATAATTTGTAGGTTTCTATCACATTTTGGACAAAATCCGTCAACGGAAAGTCTATCTGTATGTCCGCGGTCATGTGAACACTATAACTCAAAAACTTGAATAGCTAGAAGGATAAAATTTGGTACACAGTTTTAACGTCATAAATGTAGGTCCGTATAAAAACTTGGACCAAATCTGTCAAACAGGTGTTCAAATTTCATATCTGGTTCTAAATGCACATTGCGACTGTGTGTTGGCGAGCGTTTCGCTTATTTTACTTAAGTTAGTATGGTTGGCGTTTGACCTTGGCGGTCTACGAAGGAAATTGTAGCGAACCGCAAACACGCGCTTCGGAAATTATGGCAACCCCCCGAACCGAAACTTCGTTCTGACATTCTCCACATGGAAGGTGTTGTGAAATCTTGCGTGATATCTGTTGTAAGATTTCGTTCTCAGAAACGTTAAATAAAGTTGTGGTACCTCAGAGCGCGTAAAAATTGATGATATACACAATTTGTTTTGCAAAATATTAAGTTTTTGGGAATTCATGAATTTTATATGTTTCATTGTAAATCACCATTCATAATTTTTTTTTCCTCAAAATAACCAGGTCTCGGGTAAATTGAGTTGATAGGCGCGTTTGATAACTTAAAATATGGCATAATAAGAAAAGAATTACGAAAACTCTACACGAAATCCAACATTTCAGAAACACTAGAAGACATTCTTTCAAATCGCAAAGTGGCAATCCAAACTAGTGATTCACCAGCGGTGTGGAAACAAACGCACGGCTGCCCACAAGTATCTTGCACATCTCCTCTTTTCTGGAATATTGTCGCAGATGAAATATTGAAAACAGATTGGCCAAAGGAAATTCGTTTACAGGCATTCGCCGACGATTTCGCCTTTCTCATCAGTGGGAGAACTAACTGGGAACTGGAACAGAACATAAGTTTCCCCCTCGAAACTTTTAAGAATTGGACTGACAAAAATAAATTTAATATATCAATCGAAAAATCGCAACATTTATTAATCGGTAAACTGTCCAGGGGTACAGTCGGCAGAGGGAATTCCCAACCAATAAAAAGAACAACATCTCTAAAGTAACTGGGTAATCTTAGATGAAAAACTAAATTGGATTTCACACATTCAAGTGTAAGGGGCTAAAGCAGTCAGCCAACACCAACAACTCTGCCGTATAGCAGGACCAAGATGGGGGTTAAAACAAAAATACAAAAAGATACTCTACCAAACAGTTACAGAGACGATGCTCCTTTATGCTGCTAGTGTTTGGGCCCTCTCTGCTTCTCCCAGATTGGAAAAACAAACTGTCTGCAATACAAAGCATCTTCCACTTTTACATTACCGATTCTTACAGAACATTCCAAAGGCAGCTCTTCAAACTATTACAGGTATCATGCCATTACATCTTAAAGCTCAACAAGAAGCTATTTTCATCAAAGTCACATGTTTCAGACAGGAAACAGAATTTGAAGGTCTCTCTTATCAGCTAAGAGATTATGAAGAAAAAAAATCAAGGACCTAACCATCCATCCATCATTATTTAATATCATAAATCAAATTTCAACAACAGAGCCCTACAAATACGACAGCAGCCTCATGTTCTTTACAGATGGTTCCAAAACAGAAATGAGAACAGGGTGCCCTTATTGCGCATTCGAAAACGGCATCAAAGTCTAAGAATGGAAGGGGAAATTAGAAACATTCCACGCAGTGTCTCAGGCTGAATTAATGGGACTGAAAGAAGCGATCATCAGAACAAGTCAAGGGAACGAAATAACTAAAATTTGGACAGACAGCCTTTCGAGTGTAATGACAGTGCTTAATCATCACACCACTCATCATTTTGTCCGAGACATTCAATCCCTTCTCACACAGAATCGAAATATTCTGGTTAGATGGCTCAAAGGTCATGCTGGCTATCGGCGTAATGAAGAAGCCGATACTCTCGCTAAAAAAGCCGTCACAGAAAGCGTTGTAATGAAAGCTCTAAACCCTCGATGCGAAATGAAACAACATTTGCAAGAACTGAGTTTTTTTAAAATGGCAAATTCTTTGGGATAATGGAAACACTGGACGTTTTGTTCCTAATGTGCTCAAAACAGTTAACCTAAAACTGTCTTTTGGACAAGTGAAGAAATTCTGTTTGTCACAGGACACGGTCCATTCCCTTCATTCCTTAATCGTTTCCATTTATCGGATAGTGACTCTTGTGACTGCGGAGAAGTCGGCGATCCCATCCGCTATGCGACATCCTGCCCATTGACTCTCTCATGGGAAATTAGGAAACATTCTAGTTCACCGGAAATTGGTACCAAAGAGTCCTGGAGAATCCGAATTCAAGAAAAAGAATAATAAACATGATTAAATTCATAATAGAAAATGAAGCCATAATGCGTCTGGAATAAGTACTCACCTGCCTTTGTACAATAACTCTTGCTTATCCTGCATTCAATTTACTGAATATACTAAGTCTTTCCTTCCTCATAAATTAATAATTAATAGTAATCCTCTATTCCTTGTATTCCACAATCAACACGCAATGGCTCCCCATCTCTAATACGTTACTCAAAACCTGGGCATAGATGTAAGCTTCCTCATGTTGTTCGTCATCAACTACATTCATCATTTTTCTTTAATTCACACCGTGTTATGCAAGATATTGTATATATTCCTTTATTTTGTTGTAAATTTTAGGTGTTAACACCAGCTTCGTAATTTCTTCATTTGTCATTCTTCTCTTGCTGGATTTTTTTTGGAACTCAATAAAGTCCACCTACACCTATGCCAACCCGTATAGGAGCCACATGAGATCTAGAGACGGCGGTGTGGTGTTAAACTGTTAAAAGTCGGATTTGTGTGTTTCCCAAAATAGAATTCAATCATTTCAAACTCTGTTCTTCATTTTTTCAAGGAAAATCCTCAAATAAAATTAAACACACTTTACCAGGACAGCCGTGCGTCCTAGAAGTTGATAGCGTTCAAAACGAAATTGAAAAAAGTCCTCAACAAACTGACTTCTTTTCTCCAATTGAATAAATTAGAATTTTAAAACAAGTCAATACAAGAATCCCATGAAAATTAAACGCGAAACATCGCATAGTAATAAAACTAACGCCATTGGATTACTGCACATGCTTAATAAAAGCTATGTATGCTCAAACATGAAACCGGAAGTAAGAAGTCTACCTTGGAGTTAAATGTCGAAAGCAAGCAATATTTTCTTATCGTAACTTTAACAGTGGCAAAAGCACGTGAAAGACGGATATGATGAAATAAATTGGTTTGAATTTAACTTTATAATAATAGAACACATTGTTACAAATTGGATTTAAAATGAATTTTGAAAATGAATTTGAATTTTCCAAATTTAGAAAAACATTGTACCACTATGGAATGAGTATCACTAAAAAGATAATTTAATACTCTGTACGAAGGTGTAAAAAAAAATTTGTGCGATAAATATTTTAAAAGTTATTGGCGGAAAACGCCAAAAAGTAGCTTAATTTTCATCATTTAATTAAATATCTTCAGAAAAATATTTTAGAAGGTTGAAAATAGCACAGTTGACCTAGAAATGCATTTCAGAATGTCATATGCAAATTTCAAGACGCTACGCTTCACCATTTAGGAGGAGTTCTTGTGAAGGACAGACACTTGCATTTTCTGTTTTATATTATAGACTAGCCGCCTTCGACGACCAGATTGTTCGCCTTGATTATAATTTTAATTGAATCTTGCATCATTTTATATTCATGGTTTCCTTAATAACGTAAGCAGATTTTAGCAGATATTGAATCCATATTCTTTTAGTGGACTTGCACCTGTTTTTTGTTATTCCTCTTGCAAAACATGAATTTGATTTTAACATTAAAATGGCGCAACACATTTTATGGCCAGCGGCATGTTTGCTGAATTAAAACATGCTGAGAAAGTATTAAAACACAGCATCCATAATCATTCAGCTTACTGCATATATTTCTTCATATGCCTAATATTTCAGAGAACTTGGTTTACAGATTCCAAAAATTTTTTGATGAAATTAAATATGAAATCAAAGTGCATTATGATATTACCTTAGCTTTCAGCAGTGAAAGAAAAACACGCGATTAAATATTTATTTAAACAATGAAAACGGTTTGAATTGCGATGTAAAAATAAAAGTATTGTTGTAAATTATGCCAAAAAATATTTTTGAAGTGTTATTAAAATTAGAGAAAAAATTGTACGGCAACTTAATTGAATATAACATTGAAAAGGTAATTTTTGCACTTTCAGATGGCGAACATTATTTTTGTACTGTAATACTTATGGATTGTTTGTTTAGATCTTGTTTTTTGGCACAAGAGCCGTTCCTGGCTAAACTGCGCCATACAAAGATAAGTAATATTTATGGAAGTTATTAAGGAAAAACTCCAAAATTTCTCATAATTTTTAATTAATTAAAATTTCAGAAAAATGGCTCCGAGATGCACATACCCACCCTCGAAAGAATGTTCGTCAGACAGAGTCTCATATATATATACAGTGAAACCTCTTCGAACGGCCACCCCTACATAGCGGCCACCCCTCTTAACGGCCAATTTTTCGTGGCACGGATTTTTCGGCCCATAGACCTAATGTTAAAATAACCCCTAGCAACGGCCACCCAACCCCTCTTAACGGCCGCCGGGTGGGTTCGCCCATCCCATTTAACAAGAGCATCGGTTATTATCGGTTATCGGATTTAGTTTTTAAACTGAAAAACGAACTTGAAAAAGCTGTTTTTTTCCGAGAAGGGTAAAAACTTAAAAGCAGTCACAAGTTGTATCCTTTTTATCAAAAAATGTAAAAAATTATTAAATAAAGTACTATTTTCTCTTTAGATAAGTCTCAAACTTCATTTTAAATAAGAAATATGTGTCAGACTTGTTTATATTATCAGTTATAATTAACAAGATTTAACAAAGATATTAACTATAAATTAATTAGACAAAAAATTAAATAAAACTCTTAGTAATATATAAAATGGCGCATATGCAGCTATTTCTAATATAATACAGAAGCAAAGAATAGAAATATAAATTAAAAGGTAAAAAAAGAAAAAGTATAAAAAAGATAGAGAAGATTTAAACAAAATACGATAACAATACACCTTTTTGCGTGCTCAACGCAACAGCATCAATTAAGTTGTTTATATTATGCATTATAGCAATTATCTTGTAATTGTAACGAAAACCCTTCAGAGCGGCCACCCCCTCTGAGTGGCCAATTTTTCTCGGAACGGAGGGGTGGCCGCTCAGAGAGGTTTCACTGTATATACCATCACACCAATAAAATATTATTTACTTCCAAATGTTTTTCAACCCAAATATTTAAAAAAATACAGTTTCAGCGAAACGATATGTATTTCAATTTTTGCAATAACAACTATCCATAGGTAGGAGTTAAATAATAATATTCTAATTTTAGATTCGCCTTTTTAACTCTCAGGTTTTGATAACTCATCCATATGCAATGAGAGAACTGATATGTTTTATACCAGCCCGGAAATACAATCCAAGCATTTTTAAAAATAGTAGAAGCATCCAAGAACAGATTCAAATGTTTTAAATTTCGAAAACTTAAATAGAAAATTGTCGTATTAAAATAATGGTAAAAAGTTTATAAACATTACTAAATATTTATTCTCAATCATTTTAATTTCCAATATTTCTACTTTATTCGAAATAATTTGCACCTTGCATTACTATAATTCTGCATTCCATTTAATCCTTTTTTTTCTGGGTAGCAAACAACAAGAGTAAAAAAAGGCTATATAAGATGTTTAAGTGCCAGTTGGAAATCATCTGACTCTTTAAGATCGTTAAATGAGACGTGCGAATCACTTCGGTATTTTTATCCTGCTTCTCCGTGATTTTGGAAACAACATATTATGTATGCAGCCATATAGTATATTTTTAAATGACATAATCTACCTAGAAATGGCCATTTCAAAGCCTATGGAGAGATTTCATAAATTATCATTTCGGTATGCATTTGAAGAAGCATATATTGCTATTCGAAAACAAATACTCAACCAACTTCATCGTAAATGCTTGCCAAATAAAACTAAATTATTATACAAGCTTTTAAATGGTGCAAAAAGGTGATAGTTCAAAAATCAAAATGCATGACGGAACTCATCTTTACGAATAAAAGTCTATGCTTTGGAAGATTAAATAATGCAACCAAAATGGAGGAAATTTTAGGATTTTAGGGTAGTGGTGTATTTCAATCTTTGATAATTTTTTTTGTATTTTTGTTAGCTTCTGAGTTGAAAAGCAGTCTCTGATAAGACCAGTAAACGTTATTGAATATATTACTGTTACGAAATTTATAGTTTTTGTGTTTGTTCGCGCTCCTTCACTTCCCCTCTTTCTGTACTCTGGGACAGATGGCGCTGCTGTAACCTTCTTATCTCGTCGCTTTCCTGTGGATCGGTGAGTCTGTTGTAACGCGAAGTTCTACGGTCGTCTCTTGACAGAGCGTCCGTTATGAGTTTAATAAATCCACGAGTCGAGTGTGTGTGGTGTCTTTTTTTTGAAGCTCTGTGTTGTGTATGAGATATTTTGAGAAATGAGCTTTGATTATAATTGGTGTAGAATGAGTGTTGTGCTGAGACAGTGTTTATGAATCAAAATAATCCTTTAAAAAATATTACAAACATGGATTTCTTCTAATATTCTTATGATTTAAGATGATTGCTTTGAATCTGAAGAAAGCTAAGAGATGATTTCACAGAGAAGTCATATTTCAAAATTCAAATATATAAAGTAGCGTTTACACGACAACAGAATACGAATGCAGTTATTTTACCCCCTTTTAAATAAAATAGTCCATAGGAACTCTCATTAAATAAAGAATTTTCTGCGCAAAAGGTCGGATAGTTTTTTGATATCCTGTTAGTGCTTGCCCTGTATACTGAAATCCAAGATCTTGGTGCCCGTCCGCGCGCTATCTGGTGTCGAAATAAACTGAAAGTACATGGGGATTATAATTAAAGTTAAAATTTCAAAAAGCTGTAAAAAAAGAGACACTGGTAAGAATTATCTGAAATTTGACCAAGTATACTCGAAGAAGGGTGAAAAATATGTCAGGAGAAAAAATAATAGTTCAAAATTTTAGCAATAGATTGCGCTTTACACTTCAGAATATGCAAAATAAGAACCGATGGAAAATTTTTTGGACAGATGAAGCTCATTTCCATATCCACGGATATACCAATACTCAAAATTGCAGAATATGGGCAACGGACAATCCGTTCGGACAGACAGTACCTTCTCATTCTGAAAAAAGGAACTTTGTGGTGCGGCTTTAGGGCATTGTTTATCGTAGGACTATTTTTTTCCGAAGAGATAGGTCCTGCGGGTCCTGTTACTTGTATCGTCAATGGTGTCCGCTATGAATCTTCTTTGAAAAACCATGTCATTCCAGCACTTTAAAAGCTTGCATGTGTGAGTAGCACAATTTTCATGCAAGATGGCTCTCCTCCACACATAACAAATCCTGTTAAGCGCCTTCTCAACATGCATTCTGAAATGATAGAATTATCAGCTGTCATTTTCCAACAAACTGGCAGCCAAGATCACCTGATCTTAATCTTTGTGATTTCTGGCTGCGGGGTTATCTTATACATGTTGTGTTCAGTGGTCCGATTGCAAACTGAAGACACGCTTTGGGCAACACATTCACAACATCAGCACAGATACACTCTGATGTGTTGTGGATCGTGCTATTTCTCTGTTTGAATTTGTGGAGGAAAATGGTGCACAGCAAATTGAACATTTCTTGAGCCTGTCATGGTATATTACTTTCAATTACGAGAGCTACGATTTCCGAAAGACTTGGAAGTCATTCTTTTATTTATTGATTTTTTTCAGTGAAAAACCGTAAAATTGATGCATATTGAACTGTAAAATTTGTTTAAACTGCAACCCATACAATGGTCGTCGCATTAAGTTGCCAATGTCACTGGTACTCGAACCCTTGTACGTTTTGTGACGTGTAAGGCACCATCTATTGCTTAATTTTGAAATGCTTTTTTTCTTCTGCTGTACTTTTTCACACTTCTTCCAGTATACTCAGGTCAAATATCAGGCTATTCTGACCAGCGGTTCTTCTTTACAGCTTTTTAAAAGTTGAAGTTTAATTATAATAAACCTGTGTATTGATTTTTATGTCCTTTCGAGGTATCTCTTTAACAGCTGGTTTTACAAAAATAAATTTAAACTGCAAATGAAAATCGGGAAATTTGCTATAATTTCAGTCCAAAGTCAACTCTGTAGTTAAAAAATGACTTAGATACAGATTTTCACAAATCAAAAAGTTGCAGAAATTGTGATTTTTCGTGTATTTTTGTTAATTATCTACTAAACTATGACATAATACTGGAAAATTTTAAGACTTAAGGTCGAACCTCTGAAAGTTTAATCGTAGATCGAATGGCATCTGACACACAATTGTACATATTTTAATTTTATTTTAATTTCGGTCGTTTCTTTTTTTCTTCCGTTTATCTATTTATTTACAGTTAACGAGTTGTGTAACGTGCAACTATGAGTAGGATTAGAGGGAGATGGTTCCCCAAGGAGTAACTCTTCCCTCTTAATTGTAAGACAATTGAGTTGGGATAACATTTTGGCCAGCGATTATTACAGGTCCTGTCTTCTTCGATAGTTCATGTAGGTGAGAGATTTCTGCTTACTTAGGAATGTGTCTCCGTTAACAGATCAGTAATCCGAGTAAACTTTTCAGCTGGGAGTTTGTTCGAGGTAATTTCAATTTCAATATAATTTCTTTTCAATTTCTATATTGTTTTTGATTTTTCTGAATCGGGTTGTTGTTTTCCTGAGCGAAAAATGCGCATGATTTATTTAATTTGAGTTCTTTCAAAAGAACATTTCTTGAAATTTACACTGAATCTAATGTCTTCTATCTAAGCAAATAAATTGTGAGGTTGTTGCAGACTTGCTTAAAAATCGACTTAAATACAAATTGGCTTAAATTTAATTTTATAAGAATAGAAAGCGCTGGAGTAGTTACAAATTGTCTTAAAAATGAATTTTGAAATGTTAATTACAATTAGAAAAGAATATTTTAACACGATGGAATTACTATCAATAAAAAGATTATTTCTTGCTCTTTAAGATGGTGTAAAAATAATTTTGGCGCTTTAAATAGTTCAGAAGTTGTTCACGAATAAAGCCTCATTTAAAAATTTATGAAAATTAAACGCGAAACATTACATACTAATTAAACTAACGCCATTGGACTATTGCACGTTTATAGTAAAAGCTATGAAAGCTCAAACATAAAACCTGAAGTAAGAAGTCTATCTTGGAGTTAAATGTCAAAAGTAAGAAATATTTTCTTATCATAACTTTAACAGTGGTAAAAGCACATGAATGAAGGATATGATGAAATAAATTGGTTTTAATTTAATTTTATAATAATAGAACAAACTGCATTTAAAATGAATTTTGAAATTTACATTTAAATGAGAAGAAACATTGTACCGCTATGGAATTAGATTGGTTGGTTGGGGTTTACTGGCGCAAGAGCCATTTTTGGCTAAACTGCGCCCATCAGATGGTAAAATTGAACACAGTGGTACTATGGGATTAGAATCTTTAAAAAGATAATTTAATGCTCTTTATGTTGGTGTAAAAATAATTTTCGTGAAATAAATATTTCTGGAATTATTGGCGAAAACGCGGAAGATTAACATAATTTTCGTTATTTAATTAAATGTCTTAAGAATTAAATATTTTAGAGGGTTGAAAATAGCGCAGTTGACCTAGAAATGAACCCCAGAATGTCATGTGCAAATTTCATGTCGCTAGGCTTCACCATTTAGGAGTTCTTGTGACGGACAGTCACGTGTATTTTTTGTTTTATATTATAGATATATATATCATACCAATAACTTTCTAATGTATTTTAAGTGAAATATTAAAAAATACCGTTTTAGCGCAACGTCACGTATTTCTATTTTTCTCAATAACCGCTATCCCTACTTTAATAATCTTTGCCTTTGTAACTCTCAGATTTTGATAATTCATACATATCAAATGACAGAACTAATATGTGTTTACCAGCCCAGAATTAAAATCCAAGCCTTTTATAAGAAAATTTATTCAAGACTAGCTGTTTCCACGCGACTTCGTGCGCGAAGAATTTGAATTATTCTTTTTTTTAATTCAGGAATGTAAATGTTTTGTTGCATTTTGAAAGGGAAAAGTAAAAGTTCTGACGGTTGATAATACTTAATTGGACTGCTGACAGGAGTGTACTGTACATGTATGCTGATATAGTTATGCCAATTGTTTATCTATGACGATAAACTTTTGTATACCACGTTATTTGTACGGATGTAGAGGTTGTTGTGGGCTGTACACACGTGAACAGGCCACATATAGTTGCCCATGGGAAAAATATGGTTTTTCCAAATGCACGCCTGCCACTTTCAGTGTCTGGCCCTGAGCCTCGCAAATGATATTTTTACAGGGATTTGTTACCTTTTGAACTGAGATGATAAATCCTTCGGTGTTATCGGAAGGCGTGGAATTAAAACACTCTCTCTTTTCCCTATATCAGTCATAACAGTAACTTTCACAACGTTTGTACCTAGGTGTGTAATTTTTAACCGTGTGCCATTGCGCAGTCTCGGTATATTGAGGTTACGTATTAGTAGAAATGGCACACCGACTATCATTCTAGGCTTGTCGGAAGGTGCCCCTGACAATTCTAAGATCTTGAAGAGCTCTACAGAATATGATGCTCCTTGTTAATGCCCATTACCGTATCTACAGAAGGATATTCTGTAATATCTCACTGTGAAAATTAAACAAAACATGGAGAGAATAATTCACTAACGTCATTGGATCACTGTGTAACCGTATTAAAAGCTGTAAATGCTACCACAACAGGAAACCGGAAGTGTAAAGTCTCCTTTGTTGTTTATGGTCAAAGAAAGCAATATTTTCTTATATTAATTTTAACACTGGCAAAAGCCCGCGCGCGAAACAGTAATTTGGCTTGAATTTATTTCTAAAAGAATAAAAAGTATTGTTAGAAATTACGTTAAAAAATATTTTTAAACCTTTATAGCAATCAGAGAAAACATTTCATCGTAATGGAATTAATAGCATTAAAAAGATCATTTTCTGGTCTTTAAAATGGCATAAAAATAATTGTTGTCTAATAAAGATTTCAAAAGTTATTGGCAAAAAACTTCTAAGCATTAGGCTTAAAAGCGGCTAATGTTCGTTATTTAATTAAATATCTTAAGAACTAATTAACTCTGAAAGTTGAAAATAACACCTTTGACCTAAAAATATGCTCTAGAATGCCGTGTGTAAATTTCACGTCGCTACCGTTCACCGTTTAGGAGGAGTTCTTGTGACCGATCGATCGACCGACAGACAGACAGATACATGTAAATTCTGCCTTATTTTATGGATACTTATAAACATAAGCAAAACTTTCAGAAATAAAGGCAAATTAGTTCAAAGTCTAACCATTTCCTAGCAACTGAGTAGCTATAAATTTGCGTTATTTCAAAATCGTCTGCACGTAAAAATTAAAAACATAATAAAAATTGAAGGGAAAATGTCACAGAAATAAAAATGGTATCATTAAAAAGGTAAAATTTTTAACTGTAAGATGGTATAAAAATACTTTTTATCGGACAATTTGTTCCGAAGTTACAGCGGAAAAAAGGATTAAATGATAGTTGATTTTAAAAATAATTTATTCCACATGTTTTCGCATTCCTGAAGGATCACGTGACAGTTGATTGAAAAATAAAATAAACTTCATCGCGAATCGCGGAGTCAATGGGCTTTCTTTGTTAACTAATTTTAATTTGTAGTCAAAAATAATTAATTTAACGTGATTTCACCTAGCCTATGTCCGTTCTTGGGTTTGAAGCTACAACTCTGCCAATTTTCATCCAAATCGGTTTGGTAGTTTGATCGTGAAAGCTTAACAAACAGACAGACACACTTTCGCATTTATATTATTAAGGATGAAAATTCGTAATGCTTTTGAATTTAATAATTTAAATATAAGACTTTCGTATTAAAATAGTGGTAAAAATTTTATAAACAAAACTGAGTATTTAATCCCAATCATTTTAATTTGAAATATCTCTACTTTATTTGAAATCATTTGCACCTTGCATTACCCATAATTCTGCATTCAATTTAATCCGTTTTTTCTGGCTAGTAAACATCAAGACTTAAGCAAGATTGTTTAAGATGTTTAAGTGTCAGATAGAAATCATTTGACTCTTTAAGCTCTTTTAATGAGACGTACGAATCACTTGGGCATCTTCATCTTGCTTCTCCGCGATTTTGGAAACAACATATGCATGCAGCCATATATTTTGAAACGTCATAATGTACCTATGTCCGTTTCAAAGCCGCTTTCATAAATTGTCATTTCGCTTTAGACTTATTCGTCTACTCACTCAAAATAGTTTCTTTAAACATTTCCTCTTGTAGTTCTGAATTTGATAACCCTACTTCATTCACGATATTAAATTTTTACGTTTTCCGATTTTCCTTGTCTGCCTATCGTTGCTTTGTCTTCGGTACAATTACAATGCATTCCGAATAAAATTGTAATTTCTCCTAATCTTACGAAAAGTGAGATCATTATTTGAATTCTAATTACTTCAGACTATTAAAAAAAAAAATCGGCCTATGAAAATTTTTAAGTGTAAGCGTTTAAAAAGACAGAATGCGTTTGGTAACTGACTTAAAGTAAACTTTGTCGAGATTTAACACGAGAGACATTACACCTGCCCGACACATAGCATGAACAACAGTGAGATCCTTCTCTATGACATGAACAATAAAAGGAAATTCGAAAGAAGGAAGCAAAAAATTTGAAACTCTTCATGACTCTGCGAATCGACCAGACTATGTCATTCCTAATACAGTATAAATAATGCCGAAGCGAGTTCTGTAGCCGAAAATTGTATAGCTGAAAATGTATTTACACTGTACGTTATTCCTGTTATTTATCTAGTAGTGCTGCACTTGAAATGACTAGCTCACAATGAGTAATGCTAAATTGTTTTCTAATGAAGTTTCAACTCGTCGTTGAACTACGTTCGTAAAAATATCGAACATCTCGTCAGTTTCCTAGAACACAACTTCTGAGAAAATGGATCACTCATAAATGATCTAAATTTAAACTTCAAGAAACAAATGCATCATCGAAGAGTCTATCCAAAGTGTGAAGTAATATGCGATTTGCGGGTACTTAGGGTTGGAAGTTACAGCAACATTCTATAAACGGGAAATTAATCCCGATTGAAAAAAATACCCAGGGTGTTTTTCTTAGTTATTTTGGATAATGTGCCTACCCTAAAATCGACGTTTTCATGAAAATTTTCGAAAATTTTTTATTACTTTGTATTAAAGCCCATACATTTAGGATTCGAAAAATGGTTTACTTTAGTTTTTTCGATAGTTAGAAGCAAAGTTATTGCCTAAATTATGAACCAAAAGTGAAATTTTCGAAACCGAAACTAAGCCATAGAAATGTAAAAAATGCATCTAAACAACTATTTCTTTACTCTTAGACAATGAGAATGCACAATTTACTTTTTAAATATAGAATTAAGTTTTATTTATTATTGTTTTAAGCGTATCTGGCAACTGTTTGTCTAGTTACGGGATATTTTACCTAAAGAGAATTTCACTCACTCCAAACCCTGTTAGTGGGTACTAAGATAGCAGTTTAATTATTCATTTCAGGCGATATAAGGCTGATGACTGTATTTAACCATCTTAATGGCAAACCTGAAACAGAAATTATTAAAAACAACTACATAGAAATTGATATTGAGAGAATTAAGAAATCGAAGCGACAAGTCGAACCAAGAACAAAATTATCAAGAAAAAAATTTAAATCTAAAAGAAAATCAAAGTTAATTAAATGTGAAGTTAAAGAAGGCTTAACGTACAAATACTGTGAATTTTAAGTTGTTAAAATATGTATATAATTTTTTGTGCGACTTTAAAATCTTTATTTCCTTTTTTGGAAAATTGTCATTTTAATTTTTTTTGGATTACGAAAAATCTCATTTCTTAAAAATTTTTAAGATATTCAAATAAAATTTAATCACAGTGTTCTATACATCTCTAGGTATGTTCTGAACATCAAATATAGCTTGAAAGTGCATAATTATTTATTTTAGAGCTGTTTTTATTTGAAAAAGTGATAGTTTTTTCTTGTCAAAAGCTGTTGCGTATACAGACTTTGGTATATGTCAGTAACTTTATAAGGTACTCTAAATATTTTGCTTCACAACACAGGTAAATGTATAACAAATATATTATTGAAAGAAAAAGTGAAATACATGCATTTTAATTTGTTTTAGGAAGTTTGGCGTAAACGTCAATTTTTACTAAATTTTGAACAAAAATGGTCAAAATTTGGAAAATAAAAAATTTGTTCATTAAAATGGCATTGGAATTAACAGTTTTATACACCATTATAACTGAAAACTTAAGTGTTGAATAAAAATTTCCTTTTTTGGAAAAAAGTGCTCCGAAGGTAGGCACATACCTTAATTTCCAAAAGCAGAAGATAACTGAAATACGAGCAACTGGGCAGTGGCATAGTGACCGGGGAGCAAAGGGGTAGAGATGCACCGGGTCACAATTTTAGGGGCGCCATGTACTCAAAATATTATTGCGTTTATGATATTTTTAAACAAAACATGGCGAAGGAGAGTAAAAATAATATCAGCCCCTGGCGACATTTAAGCTTGTTAAGCGACCAATGGCGACTGGGATAAAAAAATCATATATTTTTCAGCCGCCATTTACTCTCGCTACGCCACTGACTATGATGACAAACGTTAATGGGTTTGTTCCACTTTTTAAAGTCAAATATAATGGGGGGGGCGAGCGAAAAAATTCAATTCCCCGAGATCCATTTACACAAGCTGAGTCATTGAAATCACCGGAAGGTGGCAAAAAAATCATGTTATCACCCGAGCGACACTTACCCCCTCTACGTTCTCTGAATGGCGTTTTTTCCGAATGCGGGCAGTGAATACGAAGTAATCACCTACGCAATAAAAATTACAACGAAATAGTATTGCTGTCATCATCGTGAAAGACTCTACAAGCTTTATCTCTGTATGAAATTGGAAATTTGATTCGAGACGTCATTTCAACGTTGTTGTTGACAGAAAAGATAACGATTTTATTATTATTTAAACAGATTTTTACTCCAAGTAAGAACGTTTTGAGTGGGATCTTCTTCATCATGATTGCATGCGAAAATCTCCTTAAAAAGCGTGAAGAAAATATAAATGTGATCTGCTTATTACCAAAAATCTTTCTCGATATAAAATCGTTCTTAAGTAATTTACCACTTTTAGAAATAGTAAACGGCGCTTATGGAATTTTGTAAGAGGCATTGGGGAACATATACCTTGCACTTGGGATATCTTGATCAAGAAGGAGACTCCCTTCTATTGCACTTTAGGGTTGACGTTCGCCACATCCTCAAATCGCGGTTGTTTGGTGTGCACAATTCTTGGTAGCTTTGACTGCGTTTGCGCTGTCCCACACAATTGAAAGAGATGCAAACCCGGAACCACAAGCGAGCTATCTAAGAGGCTCTTGAGCAAATATCACAACTAACTCAAACAATGCAAATTCATAACAGCCGGCTTATTAAACTCAGGTTACTCTAATAAATAAAACCTCCGATTTTTCCACTTCTTCATCTCAAACTCAGAGGTGCTCCTGGCACTGGTCTCGTATGAAAATCCATGCTAATCGTTTGTCACGCGTAAGACTTATTTTTCAATTTTGCCGCCAATCACTTTTTTATTTAATTTATTTTTAAATTATAATTTATCAGTGCATTCTCTTCAAAATAGAATGTTCCATTGGCTCAAAAACAAACATTAAACTTGGTATTCTAAAGTTCATTTTCTGATTTAATAATTATTACTACTTCCTGTTATACGAGTGAAAATGAAAGCTACCTAATTACTCCCTAATAGGAACACTCGTAAAATATTTAATTCTCACAGAAGAAGCTACTCGTGCAGCAAATAAAATCATATCTTGAGCGTTACACAACGATGTCGTTCGGTGTCAAAACCTGAATGGTTTCTTAGCCGCCAATCACTTCAGTATCATTGGTCTTCAAAACGTATAGATTGAAGCAACGTTCCGGACCCACACCACTGCCCGCACTTAAGAGAATAGAAGTAATTACCACTTTTAAAATTAAATACTTTGCTTTATATAAAAATGTCGGGGTGGAAACTCCAGTTTTCCTTTTTCTCTTCAATATCGTGTTGATCTTTTGCCTTTCACTAAAGATTACCGCGGAAAGGAACAATTTAATGAGCCGCAACCAATTTTTGGAAACTAACGGCAAAAACAAACATTTCTTGTATGTTGAGTAAACCCTTCACAGGTTGTTGTGCCGTGTCAGCATCAATCCTCTCACCTGGTTCAATAAAATGTCAGGAATCTTGAGATTTTTGTTTAATATACGATTATTTCTTTTAAACACAACCCTTATACATATGTCACTGGATTATGATCTCTGAAGATAATGTTGAAGTAATGATGTTACATTTACTTTTAACACTAAACTTACTGTTATTTATTACTACTTATTAATTATATAATTACATTATCGTCTGCTACTGGAATAGCAGCCGGTATTCATATCGAATCAACATATCGCAATCCTATTCTATTTTTTCCTCACTTTACAATTAATAACGACTAATTCTTTATTAGAATAAATTAGTCAGTTTGCGGAAACGCCTTTCATCTTTTTGAAAATGCTGCTTAAATAAGTTTTTAAATTTAAATCTTTTCAACAAAAGCATTCGTCATTTAAAACATTGCGGTTTTAGTACAGTGGCGGCGATTGCTAGCAAAAGTGAGGGGGCAAAAATGTATGGAGACCTAAAAGTACTCCAGAGTACAGAGGGTAGACAATAAAATTTAAAAATTTAGTTATAAAATAAAATAGATTAACCGGATACTACTGTTTTTAAAAATAATTCTTAGTTTTATGCAGCTAAAATGAAATGAAAATTTTATTTTTCCGCAAAAAGTGTTGGAGGAATTGACCGCCCCTCTCGCCCCATCAAGTCTCCGCACTATGCGTACTCCTCATTGGTCGACTAAAATTACTGAAGCCATAAATAAACCTCATCCAATCTCTGAAAGTAGTTGTTCAAATATATGTGATAAACGGGTCGATTGACAAAATATTTCATACAACTGGGCAATTTAGATGAAATTTGATACATGAGTTTATCATTCGCCGGATAAAATTGGTATTGTAGAGATAAATAAACTCTAACCCTATTCCTCATGTATAGTGGGGCAAAGTCAATGCCAGATTAATATGGAATTTAATATGGTAGGGTGAGTTTGATGAAACTCGATGCATAAGTTTCTAATAGGCCGACAAAGAGGTACTATAATTGTAAATCAACCCTAAGAGTTTCATTAAAGGTAGGGGAGTCCTTAAAATATATATAACAAATAAATCAATCGAAATGGAACTTGATTCGTCTGTTTCAATTCGTCCAACTAAAAATATGATGGGGTTCAACATTCCTTTATATCAATCTCTTAGCTAATATCTCCAACTAATGCTAAGGCGTATGTAAATATTTATTTAGAACGGCTGAAGCTATTCTGATAAAACATGCTACTTCAATTAATTTTGACACTTTAATTGTTAAATTTTAATTGATCCATAATTCTCACATTGTTCAACCAAGAATGCTATAATGTTAACTGAATCTGACTCACCTCTTTCTGAGTAGGTTAGAGGTGAATTATCGAAAGACTTTTAAAAAATGGATATATTATCCTGGAAGTTTTATGCCCAATGGTTCCTTAAATAATTGGAACGCCAAAGGTGATCAATTTAAGTAAGAAATATTTAAAATGCAATGTACTATAAAAGCAAATCAAAGGAAATTTTTATGCTATTAATTTATGAATCAGTTCATTTAAATATGAGAAATTTCCCTACAATAAAGAATCTTCCGTTTAATGCATCCCATAAGATTTTGAGAAGAAAAAGACCGGGCATCGCCGGTTATTCTGCTACTTTTCTGGTAAATAAAGAATTGAAAATTATTCATTTTTTAAAATACAACTCTTTGGCCTTCCTCTAAATTATCTGCACATGAGACTTCATTAATTGTGTACATAGATTTTACCGCATGTGTACTACTGTCAGCAAAATGCAAAGCGAGTGCTTCATTGAAAGTACATATTTGTTAGAAAACGTTTGAAAACTTTTATCAAATATTTTTATGACTTATGAATACATCTGGTAACACTTAGTGCTTATTTTCATCTTATCTTCTGAAAATAAATCTGTTTTTAATGAGATAAGAAATTAAACCTTGGCGATTTTTCAAAATGACGTTTATTTCATGTATTAAATTTTGTTTTCGCAATGCAATTTCTCCTTCAAAAAGACTTGAAATGTTGCAGTTCATAAAAAATGTTCATAATGTTCAATGGTCATTAAAAATGAGTATTTTATTCAGGGGTGTATTGGAGCCGGCACGCACTGGAACGCCGTTTCGGCACTGCTTTTTTTACGAGAAATAAATAAGAAAAAATTGCGAAAATGCCCTTAAAATAGCGTGATTTTTCTCACCCAGGTTAAAGCGTTCCGGCACTGTTTTTAGAGCTTCCCTGGCACTGATTATTTTTCTACTACATCACTGATTTTAATGGTAAAAAATGTTTAAAGGGGTAGAATCCATTTTAGATTAATCATTCTTTATTAGAATATCTACTTCGTCTAAAAATAAACATGTCAGTCATATCAGAGAATTGCTACTAAGTTGTAGTCTTTTAAGAATTAGAGACATTATTGAACACGAATTGTGGCTAGATAAGTCATGGATGTTCTACCACGATAATGAGCTTTCTCACAATGCCATCATTATTCGTGACTTTTGACAAAAAGTTCAATAAATATGTCTCGTCGAGCTCCATATTTACCTGATACGGTC
This sequence comes from Araneus ventricosus, assembly GCA_013235015.1. Taxonomy (NCBI): domain Eukaryota; kingdom Metazoa; phylum Arthropoda; class Arachnida; order Araneae; family Araneidae; genus Araneus; species Araneus ventricosus. The sequence goes on along the minus strand of BGPR01006640.1, from coordinate 13,861 downwards.
CCGTGTGACTTTTTTTTCCAATGGCCGAATATTCCTGTTCGTATTCACCGTTTTGAGTCCACTGACGCAATAAAAGAAAATTCGCTACGAGCACCGAAGGGGTTTCACGAAAAAAAATTAACGCATGTTTTAAGGATCGGAAAAACTTTATGAGAAGTTTATTGCAGTTGGAGGATATTTCTTTAAAGGAGGTGTAGTAAATATTGACTAATAACCTGACAACTTTTTTATATGATAGCATACACAACGCATTTTTTTTATCACAGTAGTATAGCTATTTTCTTTTGTTATTTAAACAAACTTAAGCTAAGAAAAGCTAAAGTCCATCTGGTGGGTTAAGACATCGCGCGACCGAGAAACATGAATCGGAAAAAGAAGGCTGTGAGTTCCTCGAAAGCTGGATGAGCGTGCCTTAGCAACAAAATGCTCGCAGAGAAAGGTTGTTTTATAGGCTTTCCTCTAAGCGAAATACAAATGTGAGGCAGTTTCCCTTGAAAGTCCCCCAGGGAGGCAATCGTTCACCATATTTACTGGAACTAAAGGCAGCCTTCTACCTCCATCACTATCTATTATAAGTGCTCCAAGAACACATTGGTCAATAGCAGCCGGCAAACTTCCCGCCTTTATGCTTGGCTCATGAACTCGGATAGTTGCACTGGAACAAGTGGCATGTATGACACCAAATTTGATTTTTCAAAACACATTGATAGCATGAAGAGCTATAAGAAAGCACGGATTTCTCAAACGCAAAACTAGAGAAGTTTCTAATGATGTGTTTGAAATTCTATATCTGGCGATTACCCGGAAAATATATATGTATAGTCTTAAGAGACGTTTTCAGTGTATGGAGAACAACACGTTTCTTTATTCGTTTAAGCAATCTGGGAAGTAATTTAATGAGCGAGTCTTATTAAGGACCTTATTTGTATAATGTTAACGGTGCAGCTTGGGAAAGGAAAAATTCCTTTTAAGATTATAAATTGCAATTACGTTTTTAATACAATCCCCTTTTTTTATACACAAAAGCTGCATCAGACGACAAGTTGTCTTGATTAACAATTCACTATATTCATATCAATCTTCAAATCTATAGGTATCCTATCAAAGCCTTATTCGGCAGCATTCAGCAACTTTTTGATTCTCAATTAATAGCTATGTCAGTAGTTCCGCTTTTATTGAAAACTGTTTATCACTACGATATAATGTTTTTACTTTAGTGTTGTGGAGCTTCATATAGAACATTCGCTATAGAAATCTTGACCAAGAATGAGACATAAACATTGCTGTGGCGATCAACTTCGTTGATATTTGAAGGGTATTTTGAAAGGAACAAGAAAACCTGACATCTGGGCGTCCTAAAATGATGGCTAAAGGGAACTGTGGAAAAAGTCCTCCCTTGCGACTTGTTGAATTATTTATGAATTTATAAAGATTCAAGATCAGCAATTAATTTGGCGAAGGTTATTACCAATATATTCCTAAAATTTTGTTTCTCCATTTACCGATGTATTCTTTTTTACGTTCATCTACGGTTCCTGTTTACAGCTGGACAAACTATGGCCTCTAACAGGCGTTTCTCTGATCTCGAAACCCAAACCATTCACCAAGGGCGTTGTGCCTGTCAACCATCGTGACAAAATCAAGCTTGCAAACTCAGCATCGTCCGGAGATCGAGTCTAAATATTCGGGCTTTTGCAATATGATGACTTTTAGATCTAATGAGGAGTTTAGATCATATGAATCAAATGAAAAGATTTTGTTTTTTGGGTGCAGAAGCTATTATAAATATTCCTTGCGTGGTTGAACACTTGACATAAAATTTCAGATTCAATTTTATTCGATGCCATTATGTTATTTTAATTTTGTCTGACCACGATACATTTCAAATGTAATATAAGGAAGAAATGAATTAATAATTAATTTTTGTGTACTCAAAGAAAACTTTATTTAAGCATCCAAAAGTTCGAATTGAAGCTAAAAATCATTTTCGTTAGTAGAGTAGATTTACAATAATTAGCATTCTTTATTTGAACTGCAACATTATGAACATTTCTATTTAAAATTTCTCAGATGAAAGCCTCCTCTAGAGAAATTGAAGTTTTTTATATTTGTTTGAACTTCTTAAAAAGTATCTGAAGTTCATTCCATAAAAAAAGAAAAATAATAATGAGAAAAAGGAAAAATAATGATAGGATTGCCATTAAAAAAGTGTTTTTTCCTTTCTGGGAAATATTTCATTTTAGCTAATAGACTTTAGACATATTAATAGTGTTAGATTTTTTTAAATAGGTTTCTGCAATAGACGTCGGAACTGCATGCCTCGCGTATTTTTAATCTCTGATTGGAAATTACGTTGGAAGAAATAGATGACTTCCAGAATGACGCTAATGAGATAGAATTGAACAGAATTAACGACTTTCCGCTCCATTATGAATTTATTTTTTTCTTAAAACTGGAAAATATGAATTATGAAAATCAATCTTATCAATTCTTAGATTGTGTGAAATGTTCATAACTTTTTATGCCTCTCGTATGAGATGATATCAGAAAATATTTCTGTTACAAATAGGATGAGTACATACAGAAATTACAGCTATATATAGATTCAAATTATTTCAATATGCCAATGAATCGTTTTATTGCAGAACTGTTTTCAAAAATAAGACAAATGTAAGACCTTCAACGCCTTCAAACTGACATTTCTCATTATTCTTCAGAAAAAGATGCTAACTTTAATAAAACCTTTTTCTGCGTAACGTTTGCTTAAGATTGAGTATTACCTTATGAAAAATATCGTTATGAGAAACTTAGCTTCCAAATTTCGCCTTGGGTTTGTAGTTGCACATATACAAATTAATGGTTAAAAGTTAAAATTTTCTCATTAATAATTATGGGTTTTTTCAATTCATTTATGTATTTTTATTTCTCTCTTCAGAGAACACATATCCATATCTTTTAAGCTTACAAAGAATTCAGCAGATAGTTTATGTTTTCCTATCATATAATTTAAGAGGATATTTTTGCGACATCTTGAATCATATTTTAAAAAAAAATGCCTTTGAACTTTAATATATATTTTTATAAGAAAAATATTATTGGAAAAAGCTATTCATGCTTTGTGAAGGTTATTAATTTATATAAAAAGTTCTTTCAAACTTCTGATCAGAATCCTTTGAGCAATAATAATAAAATATGTGCTCGTCAAACAGCTCCATGGAAGAATTTCCTGAAAATAGTTCTCCTGAAAATGCTATGAAATTCTAAGACGTATAAAGGGAAGACAGAGCTAATTAGTAATGGATCCCGTTTTAAAAGCATCTATTGAAAACTTTGAGAAAAGTTGACATTCTTTGCAAAATACAGAATTTCAATGCTTTGTATTTATTTATAGATATATTCTTGATTTAATTCGAAAAATAGCCGATTAAATAAAAATGTAAGTATATATATATATATATATATATATATATATGAAGCGTGGTAAACTTTAGAAAAATTTTCGACAACAATTAATATATAACTAGGATTGCCGAAATTAAAGTTCCTCAAGGTAAAATCCTCCCCAGGACGCAATATAAGTTATAATAGCGTGGGATTTGGACAACAAACACTTGATATTACGCCTTTGAGATTTATTTAAAAAATATTGATACAAAATTAGCTGATAAGAATAAGTAAATGAATAAAAAAAGGCAAACATAAAAAAGAATTTACTTGTGTAAGTTGGAAAAAGAAGTAAGGATATAAGATGTAGATTAAATTTACCAATCTATATATTCTAGTAACATTAAGAAGACTATATTTCGAGTCATTAAACAATTCTTAAATATTACTTTTAAAAATAATTAATTGAGTGTAAGCAAAAAGGATATGAAAGCAAAACAACCAGTATCAAGAACTAGAATTTCTTCCATTTTCTTATCTTTGCATTATTTCTCTGTCCCTGTATAGCAGAGAAACCAAAAAAAAAAAGGAATAATATTTCCTCATGTCAATGTTACTTGAATTTTTACTGACCACGGTGGCATAGTGGTACGATGCCAGCTTTGGGGGCGGAAGGTTCCAGGTTCGAAACAGGCGACATAAGATCCGCTGTGTATGTGGGTCTGGTGCACGCTAAATCTGACGTCGCGAGGCAAACGTTCAGCTGCTGGCGTGGTATGGAAGTATGGAGAGGGGATGTCGTCCTCGTCATCTGGCCGTGGTTCAAAATGAAGAGGTCCGTCTCAAAATACTCCTCGGATTGCTTCTAAACGGGGCGTTAATGCGGCCAATTTGAACTTGATTTAGGAATGAAACGATAAAGGTACCAACTTCCATTGAAACCACCTAGAGATATTTGATACAAGTAGGTGTCCTTAGGGAAATTAAACAAATATTTTAAATTACTGTAAAGTTTGCATTTGTTCTCACTAAACAATTCTTTTAGAATTTAAAAGAAAATGGTGAAACAACCAAATTGAATTTGCGATGATTTTTTTTCCCTTCAGAATATAGAAGATTCATTGCAGCACATTAAGCGTTTCACAAGTTCATGATGTTTGACCGACGACATCTAGTTTAGCGAGCACCAAACCAACATGCGGAAAATCAGCGGAATCGGGTTTCGAACCTGAAACCTTCCGGCCCCGAAGCCGAGACCTTACCTCTGTTCTCGACCTACATTTCATGTTTGTAAATGGAATTCCGGGACACCCTGTGTTTAAATACAAATTACCACCAGATATAAAATAAATACCAGAGTGTCGTTAATGCATATACATACCTTGACGCCTACAAGTTAAAAATATTACACATTTTTCTTTTCCAAAACCTTCTGTTTTCAAATCGCGTGACAACTTTTGAACGGATCAGATCATGTCAAATATGTAATCACAATGCTCAGAATTTGTCACAATAGCGGTGAAAGGAAACTTCCATTTTTTTCTCAAATATTGATTGAAAAATAAAGAAAAAACCGAATTGCATTCTTCTTTTATTAGGACTTGTTTCTATCAAATAACTTACCGATGGCTTGAATCAGATTCCTGAATAAAGGGGAAATGCTAATAATTGAAACCAGTTGCGTTCAGAGCGGGTGGCGACAGAGGCTGAGAAATGATTATACTGAGTGATAAGAGATAAAACATGATGACAATGTTTGAGGAAGTTTTTCTATGTGGATGCATAATAGAGACACATATCTGGCTTCTTTTCAAGGAAATTGTTTCGATTCAGAAGATATGCTTAATCAAGAGATTTTTAGTAACAATGATTTTTAATGAGTGGTGAGAAAAAAAGAGACATTATCTATGCTCTCAGTTGATCGCTTATCTTTATTAATAATAAAAGCGAATTTGTGTGTATTTGTCTGTTGGTACTCTGCAAGGCAGCTCGTCGGATTTAGAGCTACTGAAATATGCATAAACATGCTATACAGAGTGGTACCATGCCTCTAGAATTTTAGTTAATAAATAATTGTGATTTGAGAAAGAATTTAAATTTTAGTTAATTTGAAAAACTAAGAAACTTTTTGGGTCTTTTAGAAATATTATTTTGGAAGTGGAATATTTCTTGAATGCATAACTTGATAGCAGCTAAAGAACAGAGATCTTTTTCGGAATAATTTATGACAAATGTAAATTAAATAAAACAAATATATTCATACAAGGCACTATTCATTATTCATCCCTTCAAGGAAAGGATACAGAGGAAAGGAGCTATAAGTCTTTTTTTAAATTATGTAATTGATAACATCCAAAAGTAAACATTAGTTCTCGTACTGTAACCACGTAACACTTTCTTTTAAAATTATTTCATAACACTACAGTTACATCATTACAGCATAATTTGACTATTTTAGGGCCCAGATACTTAATAGAATTGAAATTGTGATATCGTCCAAATTCGGGAACTCTCCTCTATGTCATGAATACGAATGGCTCCCAAGGACTTAAACATTAAAATTGCTTTCGTGTATGGAATTTAGACATTCAAATTATGCATTATTAATTAAATCGGTTACAGACGCATTGATTTACATTGTTCTCACTCAAATAAACGGTAAAACTTAGAGTGATATACAGTGTGATTAAAAAAAAACCGTGGCCAAACTTTAAGGGTAAGTCGGGCAAATGATAAACTTCCAGAATGACACTGGAACATGGATGTGCAATCACCTTCTGAGGCAGCAAATAATATTCAAAATAAAACATAGCAGGCCAAAATGCCGATATCCTTCTGAATCTTAATGGTATTGAACTGGAATTTTTATATAAGTTGTCCTATATACACTGAAGAGCCAAAACATTATGACCACCTACTCAATAACGCGTTGCGCCTCCTTTGGCCTTCAGAACAGCTGCAACTCGCTTGGGCATAGATACCACAAGTTTCTGGTACATGACTGAAGACAGGTTGTACCAAATGTCTAAGCAGCTGTCACGCAAAGTCGAGATATTCGGACATGGTGGTGTTTGAGCTCGGTGCTGCCGCTCCATGACATCCCAAATGTGCTCAATCGTATTAAGATCTGGCGAGTTAGGTGGCCAGGACATTAAGTGGAATTTATAAGTATGCTTCTCGAACCACTCAAACACAATCCGAGCTTCCTGACATGGGGCGTTGTCGTGTTGGAAGATTCCATTTCCAGTTGGGAAGACAAATGCCATGTAAGGGTGCAACTAATCCGCAATGATGTTCAGATAGTTAGCAGCTTTCATGCTCTGTTCTACCACAACTACGGGTCCCAGAAACCCCCCCCCCCCCAAAGCATAGTACAGCCACCACCAGCCTGTGTATGACCTGCTGTACAAGAGGGGAGCAACTGTTAGCCTGGCAGACGGCGTACCCTGACATGACCATCGACGAAATGAATGAGAAATCGGGATTCATCCGACCAGGAAACTCTCTTCCACTCATCCATGGTCCAGTCTCGATGTTCCCGGGCCCACTGTAGGTATAGTTGACGATGACGCTTGGTCAACAGAGGCACACGAGTGGGACGTCTGTTGCACAGTCCCATATCCAACAGTGTCCGCTGAACTGCGTGTTCCGAAACACTTGCGCTTGGACCTGCATTGTATTGGGCTGTCAGCTGAGCCACTGCCTGGCGCCGATTTTGCTTTACCAAGCGGGATGGTCTCCAACGTCTTAAAATCTTTGATGATGCGAGGACGATCAACACCTTGGCGTCTACTGCTGGTATCACCGTCAATTATCCACTTTGCATGAATAATTACAGCTGCAGATTGTGAATAACCTACCAGTCGTGCAGTTTCGGTGATACTCGTTCCGAGTCTTCGGGCCATTACGATCTGCTCTCTATCAAATTCGCTTAGATCAGCAGCCTTTCCCATCACTCGCAAAAGTAAGTGCAAGAATTACCTACCTCCTCCAGCAACAGTTAAATACCATTCGTACTTAACCACGTGCCCTCCACGTCATCCTTACGAGTTTATTGAAAAATGTGGGGATAGTCATAATGTTTTGGCTCGTCAGTGTATATGGCTCTGAGGTTGTGAACGAAAAATGACGCTACCTTTCGCACATGCGCAGTAAAAAATTATATATATCAAATGACAATATCTTCTTTACTATTCAATGCATCTACTTCAAATTTTAATACAATACTTCGGTAGCATACTGTTACGTATTCTGCAAGTTTCATACAGTTTCAATGAAAACTCATTCATTTTATAAGCAGAAAACATGCGGAAAAATTTTGATTTTTTAAAGCAACCCTTATATCTTCCCAAATATTTGTGCTATTTTTACGAAAATGCATGTAAATAATGTGAACAACTTACAAAAAATGATGAAAGTTGCGAAACATTATCAGCTTTCTGTGAAGCGAGACGAGACAAATGCCCTTTTCGACTTCATCAATGTCTGATCGGTCCCCTAAATACCCTCGTGACTGAATCTTCAATGTAAATGGCGAGTAAAAATCTATTATTTATATGTTTGAAGTTCGAGGAAAATTCATCCAACCAATAGGAAAATATTCGAAAACATTTGTATTATCAGCTTCTGCGAATCAGCTAGATGCTCTCCATTTGCCTGTCCAAACCTTAAGGTTAGGTGAGGTGCACAGAATCAAATTTCGAATATCTTTTGGAAGGCTGGAGGAATTTTCCTCGAAATTCGATCGTATAAAGAGTAATAATTTAGGTTTTAACTCACGGTCCGAGGGCATTTAGGAGACCGACCAGAAATTGACGAAGTCGAAAAAGGATTTTGGCTCAACTCGTTGCGCAGAAAGCTGATAATGGTTCGCAACTGCTATCATTTCTTTTGTGTGATGTGCGCAATATTTACATGCATTTTCGTAAAAATAGCACGAATATTCGGGAAGATATAAGTGTTTCTTCAAAAAGACTCAAAATTTTCAACATGTTTTTTGCTTAGTACTTTCAGAGTTTTCCTTGAAATTGTATGAAACTTACAAAATACGTGAGAATATTTTAGAGAAGCAGTGTACTAAAATGTAAAGTAAATACATTGAATAGCAATGGTGATATTAGCATTTGTATTAAATAATTTTTTATTGCGCATGCCTTAAAGGTATCGTAATTTTTCTTTTACAACTTTAGAACCATATATATAGGACAACTTATATAACATAACACCACTCCATGCCCCTGCAACTATAACCATATGGTTATTTAAGCAGTGACGTGGTCATGAAGTGGAAGAGAAATCACAACACCCGAAGGGGTGACCTCTCTAAAAACTTGACATTTCTCTATACCGCTGCCTAATTAAAAACGCATCAAGTCTACAAACATTTACAGGAGCAAAGGAAGGAATGCTATTGTGCTATACATTAAAAAAATATTTTGGAAACATGGGAAAATAAAGCCTTGAAAAACACAATATTACACAGTTATACATGAAATAGCTAGAAAGTAATAAATACAAAAATGCAATGGAAAGACTATACGAAGAAAAAAATACATTAAAAAAAACAGAAAATGAAAGGAAAAAGATGAAAAACAAATTAATACAGTAATAAAAATAACATAAAAATGTACACAAGAACAGAGAGATGGGCCGCACAGTATTTTAAAAAGTTTGATTTTTAAGAGGAGTTGGCTGATGGAACTCTATTTGAAGGAGAAACACGGAGGATCTTGGAAGAAAGTCCTGAAAGAACGACAAAGCTGTTCTGAGTTCATTAGGGGATGATGGGCTGAAGAGGAGGCGAAGTTGAATGTCGAACTGGTGAAACGGGACTTCATCTCCAAAGGAAAGGGTGGAGTGATGAAGATGCATGAAGGAAAGTTGAAGTTTGGTTGAATTTAATTTCCCTCATCGCTGGAGGAAGAGGTTGTTCGGTTGCTGAAGTTGCTAATTAATAAAATGTTGGCCAAGAATGTGGGAATGGGACGAAAGCATTGGACTCAACTGAGAAGACTATTGAAGGAACGAAAAAAAACAAACAATTAATTGGGATCTGGACGGAAAAGACTGGTTTCTCTTTGGAGAAAGTGGAGCAAATTATGTATCTTCCTTCTTGACGTTGAATTGTTGGCCACTCTTCGGAACCATATTGGCTGATGTTGTTGGCTGGGTGGTGCCATATGGTAGGAGGTTGTGAGGAGGCAAACCGTAGCATAATGGATTGGTGTGCCGATTTCCCCACAAGAACAGAAAGAGGTTTCAGCAAGGTTGAATCTATGGAGAAACGAAGGGAAAGGCCCATGTCCTGTGAAAAATAAAACTTCGTTGCGTGTCCAGTTAATTGGATGCAAGCTAACTTTGGGAATTAAGTTGTGAATGAGCCTCCCAGTATCTCCATCATCCCAAGCCATTTGCCAGGTGGCCAACATCTTATGTCTTAAGAATGTTTTGATAAAAGATTTTGGTAACTCGAGTGGTGTTTCAGGAAAGTTTTCCGTTTCTGCTGCCTCCTTAGCCAGTCTGTCTGCTTCTTCGTTCCCTATGTAACCAGCATGGGCTTTGATCCACGACACTCTGATGTGAGGATGACTATGGAGTAACTTGAAGATTTTCCGGGCAATTCAATTGTGACTCTTTGGGTTTGCTGCTGAATTGATGCTGGCTTGGTTGTCTACTAGAATAGTCAGTTGTTGAGTTGGGAGGGAAACGGCGTGTTCCACTGCTTTGAGAAGAGCTAGGATTTCTGCCTGGAAGACTGTATTTCTAAGAGAAAGCCTGGTAGACCATCTGTGGGTAATGTTGACGTCGGTCAAAACACAGAAGGCTGCACCCACATCCCTCTCTGTTTTCGATCCATCGGTATAAATTCTAAGTCCAGTGTTTATGTTGCCTCCGTCATCCAGGGAAATTTGAGTTGGACTTAGATGTTCCGATGGGTGTGTTGACAATCCGGTAGCTTTTTCTTCAATTTCACTGGGATCGATGTCACTGATGTTTGTAGAAAGAGGAAGTCTAAGTCTGAAGAGTGCTGTGCCACGAGCTTCTCTTTGTAATTGTAGATGAAGAGGAGGGATACCTAGTATGACCTGCAGAGCTGCCGTGGAGGTTGTCCTGTAGGCACCTGAGATCGCCAGGAGGAACGGACGTTGAATTGTTGAGAGTTTTCTGGCGATTCGGACTGTAGGTTCTAGACACCAGGCGACTGCCCCATGCGCCAGCACCCGTTCTGTTACTGTTTTATAAAGGGTCCTTCGATGAATAAGGGGAACTCCCCAGGATTTCCCGGCTATTTTTAGGAGATTATGATAAAGTTGAGTCGCTCTAGTAGATTGTGCTTTAAGGTGGGTGTTCCAATTCATCTTTTCATCAATATAAATTCCGAGATATTTAATAGCATGGGCTCTTTTAATTCTTTCGCCTTGCCAGCGAATGGTAGGTCCCCTAACTAGCTTGCTGATAAGGAGATAATTTGTTTTTTCTGCTGAGATTTGGAGTTGGTTTTTGCTTGTCCAGGTGGAGAATTTAGTAATAGATTCGTTAATTTGTGATTCAAGTTGGACTCTAGTCGGGGCATGGGAAACCAGGACAAAGTCGTCTGCGAAGGCTTGAATGCTGGTGTTAATTGGCCAGTTTTCTTGAAGTATTTCATTTGCGACCAAATTCCAGAGGGCTGGTCCACTGCAAGACCCTTGAGGGCAGCCTTGTTTTTGGTCCCTGATCGCTGGTCCTTCGCAGGTATTTAGGATGACCTTCCTATTCTGGAGAAGATTTTTAAAGATATTAACTATGTTTGCTGGGCATTTACTATTGTCAAGGTAAGATGAAATTGCGCTGTGCTGAATATTGTCAAAGGCACCCTTAATGTCGATCGAAAGCACCAGTACGTGATCACCACTTGCCTTCCCCTTGTGGATGGTATCCAAGAGTTTCGTGATGGCCATTTCTGTTGATCTTCCCTCACGGAATCCGTACTGAAGATTGCTAAGTCTGTTGTTCTTAATTCCAATTCGCGCGCGCGCGCGATACCGTTCAGATTTAGAGTGATATCGGGATTTTTGACAGATCTATTTTATTTTTAATGTCATCTGCTGCCTCCAGATGGCGTTTGCGCACCCATGATCTTATGTGATTCTTCTTATCGTGTCCGACCTACCTTTAAAGTTTGGCCACGTTTTGTTGGTTCAGCCTGTATATTCACACTTGTTTGTTTCACAAACAATTTTAAAATTGGATTAAGGCAACCTATCTGCTTTTTAACAAAACAAACTGGAACGATTTTTTAATGACAAATGGAAAATTTTATTGCTTCTCTCCTTGCTTGATAAAACGCCTCATGTTAACCTAATTGCTTTTTTGAAGTCCATTCAGTTTTTCTCATTGATCTAATTCCTGGTGTCACTTATCTGTGTGTTTTTTTTCATGTCCCTCCAGCATTGTTTTACTTCCCTTTATACACTAACACCACTTCCACTTGTGTCTGGCGCAGCATAGTCAAATCAATGGCTCTTGCGCCATAAAACACCTAAACACCTTATGTACGGAAGTAAGATCTTCTTTCTTTCCATTCTTCTTCAGAACAATGGATTATGAACTGCAGTCGCTTCCAAAGTCCAATAAATGGCTGCAGAAATGCACGCTTTATTTGCTTTGCAACGATTCAAAGTGGAAGATAAAACAAAGAGAAAAGCCTCTGTTTTCGAAGGAGCAAATTGAATAACTCGTTATCTCGCGTCATAGTTTGTTCCGCAAATGGAAGTTGGAACAAAAGATTCACAAGAGCTGCGAAGCGAATACAGATGAGATTCTTCAGAATGAATATTTCGAAATGGCTTTGCTGGGGAATGTGCTGTGTTCGCATTTTAAACGAGGTGTCCGAAAAGGAAAAGAAAAGAAGTTTTGTCGCTTTAATTATTTATTCTGGTCACATACAACGTTTTAGAAAAGGGAGATTTGGAATAGTGAAACATTTGAAATTTTGAAAGTTTACTTTAAAAAGTTAAAACAACTGCATAGGAAAAAATGAAATTCTGAATTCAAAAGAGAAATTTCTCGGAATTATCTGAAATAACATCTAACTATATAATTCAACAGTAAGAAAAAATAACATCAATGGCAATTAAAAATTAATTTTATTTTGTTAACTTTAAAGCAAGGAAAATAATAAGGGGATCACATCTCTACTGTTATTGTATTTTTCAATCAATGCCGAATTTCGAAGAGAATATGAAGCATCCTTTCATATATTTTCCTGTTGTGGTGTTCTGGAATCAAGCTTTAACTACAGAAGTATGCACAGACACAGAATCTAGGATAAATATTTATTAACAATATATTTATACGGAAAGTATTTGCAATTCCTATAACTAGGCACAATGTGTTTATAGATTACTTGCAGAATCTCACCCGGCTGAGTGCCCGCTGGAGGCACGACTGGACAGAGTCTCCTTTAGAATCCAAACAGGTCTCAGGGGCAGTTCACAGTTAAGAAAGGACCTCGATCAATCCCATAATTCCCAAGCACACTTTCACAGTGCGTCACTAATGACATTCGGTCATTTGACCACAAGTGCGCATCTTCACATCTGGAACACAACTGGGAATGTAATTAGCATATCTTCTCACCAGCGGGTGTTTCGCTGAACGACTATACCACAGCTCCTCCCCCTAAAAGAGAAACTTTACACAGAGTGGAACGTTTTAGTCATGTAGGTGAAGAATCATCTTGACACATAATACTTCACCATTATTATCATTTGGGTACCAATTGCTTATCAAAGAAACTCATTGTGACCTAATACGAAAACAAACATTTCCTCTAGCTAAATAAGCAATTTACCCTCTAAATATAATCATAATCGGAAGATTTCAGTACTAGTGTATTTGAATCAATTGATTTTAAAACGGGACTTCTGAAAGCAAGAGGAGAACAGCAAAATTGCTGTTAAAAAGAATCGTCTGAGGAGAAGCCCCCTTTTAACATTCATACAGAAACTTTGATGCTTTACTACAACGTGGCTGTGAATGGCAGAAGTCCCGTTTCCTCGCCAAATGATGCATCTGCCTTCGTGAAGTTATGAACGAAAAATAATAATAATTCCAGCCAAGGCTGCAGAAGTCCCCTTATAAAATAAAGCGGCCCATTTACCATCTGGTGTAATTTCTGGTAAGGGATTACACATATAAATGTCAAAACAAAGATAGTTTTTCATTTGCATACTTCTAAAAAGTTCTACGTAAATCAGTTTGTCTTAAGATACCTTTAAGATATTCTTTATGTTCAGTTTAGTAAAACGCACGAAATTTTCATTTGGTAATGTGTATAGATCAATTTGATTATATTACGTATATTCTATTATTACTATGATCTGTTTAATCAAAATGCACAGAATGTTTTTCATCAGAACTACGTTTGGTATTTTAGACATTGAATTCAGTGGCGGTTTTCCGCACAGGCGTCAGAGGCGGCCGCCTCGTACTT
>BGPR01006639.1:35862-78259 GCA_013235015.1 Araneus ventricosus | reverse complement strand
CTGTGCTTCGTTCCAGTTACATTACTCGGAGGAGCATCAAGAGAAAGAAGAAGGATTTCACAGACAGAAAGAGTAAACGTGTAGTGTTAAATATATCGTGAAAGAATAGTTTTGTTTCTTTTTTCCAGTTATAAGAAAAATTATCCATAGCTAATTGCAATAAAATATTGCTTTTTTTCTTCGCAGTTGTGCTTTTTGAATGTAAACTCCACATATTTTGCAAAAAAGACTGTGCGTGATGGAGGGAAATGGAGGTCAGTTTTGGATTCAGCACCCTAAAAAACATAAAATTTACCAAAAATATCCCATGCAGCTGAATTTTTTTTTTTGCAGACCTGTGTAAATTAATGATTTCATACCTTGAAAGAGGAGTTAATATGAAATCGCTACTGCAAAACCAACGGGCAGGATGTGCGAGTTCACAGCTAATGAAATCTCAATGATAACATTAAATCCGCTTCTGCTTCTTCTTTTCCATATTGAAAAGTTTTTTTTGGTATCCGGTTGTGTTTTTAACATAAACATATTTTAGCAGCTTATTAATTATAACCATTAATTAAAACCATTAGCTTAATAATTAAAACTACTAGCTGCACATTTAGTTGATTTATTTACTAGTAATATTATTTTGATCAAGTGTTTGGAAATAAGTAGATTTTCAACAACATGTATTATATCTTTTACCACGATTTCTAGAGAGAAATATGCTATATAATTTAGTGAAATCCTGAAACTAATGGTTCTTTTGAAGCAAACATTTCTCTTTATAAATTGCTGCTGTTGTATTAGAAGTTCAAGAGCGGCAAAAGTAAAATAAAAACCTAAGAAAGGTGTACTGGTCGGTTTTGCTTATCAATAGAGGAAGACTATGTGAACGCATATGTATACTTTCTTCAAGTGTAATCAAAATTTGCAAGTTCAATTTATTATTAACCACTATTTCTTTTTCACTAAATACTATATGAACGCATTAAGTTGTCTAAGTTATGCAAAATTTTTGCAAGAATTGCTTTTTCTGTAAATTGCTACTCTTATATTCAAGATTTAAGTGCAGCATAAGTGAAAAACAGGGGAATGTAATCAATGGTTTTATACCTTCAAAATTGAGGTTATATGCAATCGCTACGCCAAACCAAAGGGCAGGATGTGCCAGTTCACAGCTAATGAAATCTTAATGGTAACATTAACTCCGTTTCTGCTAGCTATTTACTTTTATATTCAGCTCAACGCACTTTAGTTAAAGATCCATCTCATTATTCAGGATTCCTCGAATTTAGAATTTCACAATCAGATCAAAATTTTATGAACTTTGCCTTGATTGGAAATGAAACAAAGGAGAAGCAGAATTAAAGAAGAGGAAATTAAAATTATAAAAGAAAATGTTGACATGCTTGGAAATTTTCACGTAAGGGATTGCATGTGTAGAGATTTAATTTAAAAAGTAAAGAATTAGAGAATAATTTTTATTATTGTTACTGTAAAGCAGGAGTCGTGGATCTGTCGTTTGTGTTGGATGCGTAGGATGTATTTCCAAAATAAATTCAGTTGTTTGCTGTAAATAGCTGCGCATTGTTGCTTAAAATGTGGAGGATAAAAACTGGCAATTTTTTAACGTGTATGAGATTTATAAAAACTTATTACTTCGGTTAAATTTTTGCTTGCTGATGAGAATTTTTCTGTGTTGTATTCCATGTCCATGAAGGATCGTGTTGTAAGTAGCCGTACGAGTTTTGAGATTATTAATTACTCTTAAATCGTTATAGAATTTAGTTCTTAGTTCGATTGTGAACTCCTTAAGAGATGAATTTGTAAGCCATATCTTAAGACACTGTATCCCACATACAAAGGGAATTTTTCTATTATTTTTATAGATTTCCATTTGAGTATTCGAGTCTTTCTTATTAATATATTTATTTGATTGAGGGCAGTGCAACTCCAAAGAAAACTCGAAATCTTAAAATTAGCCGAAGATAGGATGATTAATGAGTGACTTATTTTCTGTTGCTTGTTCTTAGTTTACGGCAAATTAAGGAAAATTTTGCCCTGAAAGATTTTTGAAATTTATCTTTAAACGGCAGAAGGACGGACAGTAATTTTGTGGAAGTGATTTCATCTAAACTTTCATAGAAAGCGATAATTTTGATGTAAAATTTATGTACCAAATTCATATTTCTTGCGCAAAACATTTTGTGTCATCGTGTTTTGCGAAAAGTAGATGTAATCTCATAACTGGGGTTTTTTTCGGACAAAAGGACATAAAGTATTTAAAGATTCATGAAAATCGCGCGAACTGCTTTTTGGAGATCCTCTTATATAAACTTTACTAAATATCTATTTTGATAATATCTTCTAATTTTCTTAAACTTAAAAGAACATTTCTAAATTAAAAGATATTTTGTGTAATAAAATTTCATTTTCTGGCTAAATTTTATCGCTAAATTTTTCTCGTTTTAAACAGTTCAAAAGAAACAGTCCGAAATCTTTAGAAAAGATCAAGACAAGTATTTTACAAACACCAAAAAAATATATCGTCTCTTCAATCACGCGCCAAAATAAACTGTCTTCCGAACACACTCTATAATTCTCTGAAGAGAGAGAAGTTTCGAAAACCTAGCAGACACATCGGGTTCAAGGTGATGAAGCATCATCACTGAGATTCGACTGAAAATATTAAAAGGCGGAAACCTTGTAAATATATAACATAAATGTGCATGTACATCCGTTGGTGTGGTGCGGAAGATTGGAGAAGGGGTGACAGCTCAGGTTCTTCCTCGTCATCTGACCGAGGTTCAAAATTACGAGGTCCCACCCTAAATAGATCTTGTGCTGCTCCAAAACGGAACGTTAATACATTTAAAACATAAATGTATTTCGGATGAATGAGAGAACAGTTACGAACTCCACAGCTCTGTTTCAACCCCCTCAGATGTCGATTTCGCTAGTTAATAGTAGAAGATAATATAGTAGTTTTTGGATTGAACCAGTATTTGGAACTCCTTATTTAAATGTCTAGATTTCAGATCACGATTAATGGTTCTAGGAAGAATTGCGATTTTAGCTTTGACGAAAGAAACCACATTGGTTAAAAGATATATTTTTCTTATGGTATTTTTGTCGCTGTTTCTTGAAATTGAAGTAAGCGAGATTGAATGCACAAAGATAATTTGAATGATGCAAAAGTGTGCGTACCTATGTGATAAAATCTAAATCCATATTAAACCTAAATATCTAGAATGTAATCCAGGTAGAAAAGGATCATAATACCTGAAGTAACTGCAAAAAATTTAGATTTAATATTGTTTTCGATATTCTAATACAAATGCAATGGCAATATAAAAAATTTTCGAGGTGATCGGAAAGAAGATATTTATCGCAATATCGTTACTTCGAAGCAAGCTGAAAGCAACAGTGTTTCTAAATAAAGAACAATTCAACTACTCCGGCACAAAGTCAACCTTAAATATCAAAATAAAGGCACTTGTGACGGTATTAATTTCAATCCAAAATACAGCTCTATCAGATAATAAAAAATCTAAAATGGGTTAGCGGAGAGGAAGTCCAGACTTAAGCACGTAGACAATTCTATTCGTGTCACACTGTCTCTCTTCATGGTGATGGAATAATCGAAGATACAGTGGGGGAAAGGGAAAAATGATAAGGAGGAAGGAGAGTGTTAAGAATTACATGGCCAAAGGAACTAGGTGCCGCTGTACGCATTCTTTCTCTTGTATATATTCAAACTCTTTCATTGTACAGTACAGCACGAACTCCTGAGTCTTTCCATCCATTAACTAGCGTGTTATTTCAGACCCAGACCATCTGTGAACAGTCACTTCAGATAGAATGCAGGTAAAGACGATGTGCTAACCAAGATATTATTTTAGACGAAACCTAATTTGGCGTATCTGTACTCAAATTACTTAAAGTTCGTAAATTCAAAATTCCATTTGGTTGAAATCCTCTAGTCAGGTCTCCACCATATATAGCCAACGGACGCTAAGCTGCTAATATATGATAGCCGCTGAGGAGTTAAGCAATGCAATGATGCGGAATTCAAGTGCAATAGCGTCTAAAATTAATTGCGTAACAAAGTAGTTAATTGTATTTTTTACTAGAAATACTCCCTCCCCTCACTTTTTGAGATGCGTTGCCGTATTGATTCAACTAAATGTCCATAGAATACTTGAAATATTAATGGATTGACGGTTCTTTTTCTATCTAATTATGAAGTCTATGAATGACTTAAGTTTAGCTTATAAGATTAAAAATGACGTAATTTGAAGCAAGAGTAGAGCTCACGCAAAACTGTTAATGTGGGTGCGTCTAAGCATCCGTTGGCAATATGAAGTATGAACCAATTTATTTCAACCAAGTGGATTTCTGGATATACGACCTTCAGCAATTTGATGACGGTATGGTAAACCATATGCATATATTTATATAAAATGTTTGGCAAAATCAACGGATTGAACATTAGTTTGGCTGTCGGTTTATTCGAATGATTGGGATGGAATAGCATCCGAATCCAACTAACTAGGCAGCTGCAATTTGGGATGTGATCTTGTAATCCTAAATTTTAGATCATAATCAAATTTTAGACAACAATGACAAAAAGGAAGACATTCGAAATCCATACTCCCTTTTTATAGAGATATTACCATGAACAAACTTGTCGCACTGTGCAAATATACGAGAAAGTGGCGATGCGAACACTCCCGATAGTTTAATTAATTAAGAGTAAGTTATAGAGATATGCAGAAGAAAAAATTGTCACTTCAAAAATATTATATTTAACGACAATTTTTTGATCAACTTTTCTGTTTTCTACAAGATAAAAATAAATTTCCAGACTAAGATAACGCATCGCTGCACGTTCATAAATTTATCTCATGTTTTATACAGTTCAAATGAAACATTACGAAATTTTCAGAAGATATTAAGAAAATTATTTTGCATGCAACCAAAAAGGCCGCGTCTTTAATCAAGCACCAGAATAAACTATCTTTTCTGAAGATAAAAAAGTCACCTAAACAAAAAAGACGCGACGTGTTTCACTGAGATCAGACATTGTCATTCAGACTCTACTGGAAACATTAGAATGCGAAAACCTCGTAAATAAAGGAATATTAAGTTAATGAATTGAGATCAATGGGAGAAAGAAAGGGATAAACATGCCTTCCACTTTTCCGTTAAATCCCCACCCACTCACCCAGTGGGGAACAAAGGGCTTCGACAATTAATAGAGGACGATAATCTAGTAGCTATCATTTTAGAGTAGTATTTTCCTTCTTCAATTGATTGCCTGTATTTAAGATCATGATTAATGATTGGAGGAATAATGATGACTTTGGCTTTGGCAAAAGAAGCAAAATTGTTTTAAAGATGCTTTTTTTGCTCGCTTGGAATTAAGATTTTGGAAACTGGTTGCATGAGAGCAGTTATTTTAAATAATGGGAAGTGTGTGTAAATGGAGAGATTGTAAAACGGAGGTCCTTAATACTTGAAGTAACTCCTAGATACTTCGGTTTACTCCAGTTTTATAGTTTTCTCTCTCGAATACGAATGGGAATACAAAGATTGGGACAAAGAATACAAGACAAACATTTATAACACTGTATTTCGAATGAAGATATTTAACGCAAAATCGTTAATTTGAATTATATTGAGAGTTACAATGATTCCTTCTTCAGGAACCTTAAATTTTAAAATGAAATATCATTCTAAATAAAGGATAAATTTTGCATATTTCGAAAAATTATTTTGTTCGACATGATGGCTATAAATATTGAGTTTTAAAAGATAATAATTCAATACCGATATTGACTGATGTTTTTAAATTTGAGCTACTTCTATACGCGGACGAGAACTGAATTGTGGCCACTTAACCCTACAAACAGGACATGCTGGACGACTTCTTTGATCAAGATGAAACCGAAGGCGATGATGACAAGGAAAATGGATTAACTGAAAAATCATCTAGTACACAAGCAATGAAAGCATTCCAAACTGTCCGACACCGCTTGAGATTTATTCGTAAGGATCCTGAAGAAATTTTTAACTTTCTGAATGAAAGGGGAGATTATTTGGAAATGGATACGATAAGATATTCAATCCAAAAAGATATTAGCGTATACTTGGTCCGAAAATAAATAAAAACTTAGTTTCTTTTTTTGTATACAGACAAAAAGTTTTTTTTGTCCATTTTAAGCAAATTTTCCAATTGCGTACATATTTGTACATTTTTAAAACTATTTGTTTTATACTTTAATTTTTTAAACTCATCTTAAATCTTAAAAAAGTTAAATATGTACAGTTATTTTGACTAAAAAGTCATGAAATTTGCAATTTGATCAGGATTTCCGAGAAAGCTCTTTATCAATGTAAACATTTGTAACAAAAATACCTAAAAGTGGAATAAAATTCAATATGCGGCAAGAGAATGAAGAAATATAACTTCTTATTTGCAGTACATTCAGTATATCTCATAATGAGCTCCTTTTGTAGCACAAAGAGTCTCAAATCTGGACAAGATTCCCCTCCCTATGAGCTTTCTAACATTTCCATTCTCTTTAAGTTTCTGCATCCGTATAGCATCAAACCACCTGTACAACGTCAACACAAACCTTAAAAAGTACAAAACAACTAAAGTTTCGTTCTACAGTGACGAATGCTATGCGAGAAACGGAAAGATTGCTGTTATCTCTTTTTCTATGTTTGACTAGTAACATTTCTAATTTTCCCTGACGATTTTGCCTATTTTTTCTACCTTGAGAAAGAAATATATAAGGATTTAAATGACTTTTTCATATATTTCGTTTGGTTCTATTTTGGCCTGTGATTTTCATTTAAAAAATATTAGATTGATTCTCATTTAATTATAAACAATAATTAGTTTTCATTTGCTTACTTGTTCCTATTTTAGCAGAATCGTAATTAATTATTTCTGCAAACTGATTTGATTATTTCTTCATATTAAGTTATAAAGTAAGTAAAATTCTGGTATAGTATGCACTCCAATATTAACAAGTTTCTCCTTAAAATCCTCAAAACTATTCAAATTTAAATTAACTGTTCAGATATGGTTTGGGGAAATTGGAGATCCTTTCTGCGTTACAGTGGACTCATTAATCTTCTTGAAAACAAAGCTAAATCGAGTTTAAATTTGTAAATACCTGGAATTAGTGCTACCATCTGTTGGCTTCGTTAGATATCAGAAAATGGATTTTTAGTAATAAATCACCTATTTCATCAAAAAGTTGTTAAAATGATGTTACGGAAAAAAGCAACATATGTGATAAGTTGCATATTTTGCCTGTAAAACTGTTCAGTGCGATTTTTCTTCTCATCTGAAGACTATTTCAAACACTCATGGGAAGAACCGTTTCTCGAATTCTTCATTGGCAGCAAAACTACCCTTTAAGCATGGAATAGGATAGGTAGGTGGTATTGATCTAAAAGATGATAAAGCAATACTGCCTAGAGATAAATTAGACACAACGTGTAGAGACCCTAGTGAGTGATGTCCTAATCATTACATTTTTGCCTAGAAAAAACTCTAGCATACATAGCATAACATCACTCCATGCCCCTGCAACTATAACCTTTAAGGTTATTTAAGCAGTGTGGCGAACATGAAGTGGAAGAAAAATCACAACACCCAAGAGTTTGAACTCTTTTAGACCTCTAAAACCCTCTCACTGCTGACTAATTATGAAACGCTACAAATGTTATCAAGAGAGAGTCCATTGAAAATTACACAAACTCACACTATTGCACATAAATAAGTGGACACGCAAAACAACTACATGCAATGGAAAATTTGCAAGATTAGAAAAAATTCCATTTACAAGGAAAAACATTCAAGTGAAAAAAGAGAGAAAAAATAAAAAGAAAAAAGTAAAAAAAAGAAATGTTTATATTACAAAGCAATAAGACCTTTAAACTTTTTGTGCGCGTTCAGCTTTAATTAAACCATCATACGGGGTCATCATACGGAACTTTTGGCCCAGGATAGTTAGTTAACTTGGCTGATTAGTTAATTATTTACTGCCAGGCCAAATGACAAAGATGTAAATAGTTCGCAAAGGAATGCGTCGCTAAAGCCGATATCTATAAATCATAAAATAAAGAGAAAGGAATTTGAGAAAAAATGTATAAACAAACAACAGAAATAGATAAAAATAAAAAGATAAAAAAGAAAAAGAAAAGAGAAAAGATCAATAAAAATTCAAATTATAATAAAAAATTAAAATGGGAAAATATACAACATACGTAGAAAAGGGGCAACACAGAGTTTTCACCCTTTGAGGATGACTGTCATTCGGGCGTGCCAGCTACTTGGAACATTCTCTCCCGAATGCCCCAAATACCTGCCGGCTCTAGTGGATTTTAGTTATTTACTGTCATGTTGGTGTGATACCGGCTTTAGTGCAATTAGGCTTAAGTAGAAAAAATGCACCGGCCCTGAGCAGCCTCGCGCGTTGGGAAACGTCGGCGGGACGGAACCGCAGGTTTTCCTTGCGGACGTCCTCAAAGGGCTGAAACGTCGATTTTGAAGAAGAGTTAATGGGTGGGAACTCTATTTGAAGAAAGTGAAAAAAAAGCTTATATTGGAAGATAGTCCTGTAAAAACGACTAAAAGCAGTTCTTTATTCATTTGAGGATGATGGACTGAAGAGGAGGTGAAGATGAATATTATCTGGTGAAACAAGACTGTTCTTTATTACTTCCATCTCCAACGAAAGAGGATGGTGTGATGAAGAAGAGATGAATACGTAGAATGGACATTTGAAGTTAGGTTGGTTTAAAATTCCCTCATTGCAAGAGGAAGAGGATGACGGATTACAGAAGCTATACTATTTGTGAAAAGGCTAGTCGAAATTTTCGGATTGGGTCGCAAGGATTGCTCTCCTCTGAAAGAAGACTAAGGAAGAAAATTAATTTAGGTATGGACGGAAAAGATCGATTTCACTTTGGAGAAGGTGGAAGAAATTGTGGGTCATGCTTCATGACGTTGAATTGATGGCTATCCTGCGGAACCCGACTGGCTCATGCTGTTGGCTGGGTGGGGGCCATACGATACGAGGCTGTGAGAAGGCACTCCGTGGCTTATTGGATTGGTGTTCCAATTCCCCCCCACAAGAACAGAATGAAGCTTCGGCAAAGTTGAATCTATGGAGATACGATGGGAAAGGCCCATGTCCTGTGAAAACTAAAACTTCGTTGCGTGTCCAGTTGATTGGCAGCAAGCTAAATTTAGGAATGATGTTATGAATGAGCCTCTCAGTATCTCCATCCTCTCAAGCCATTTGCCAGGTGGCCATCATCTTCTAACTCCGGATTCTTTCGACGAAAAATATTGGCAACTCGAGTAGTGTTTCAGGAAACTTTTCCGTTTCTGCTTCCTCCTTTGCTAGTCTATCTGCTTTTCTGTTCCCGATGTAACCTACATGGGCTCTGATGTGAGGCTGACTATGAAGTAACGAAGATTTTACTGGCAATTGGTATTGTGGCTACAAGAATAGTCAGTTGTTAGCTGGAAGGCTACAGCGTGTTCCAATGCTTTCAGAATTGCTAGAATTTCTGACTTCAAGACTGTATTCTTTAGATAGTGGTAGCTTGGTAGACCCTCTGAGGAAATGTTGATGTCGGTCATAACACAGAAAGCTGCTCCATTCCCTTCTCTGTTTTCAACCCATCTGTGTAAATTTTAATTACATTGTTGATATTGACTCCTGCCTCCAGGGAAACTTGAGTTGGACTTAGATGTTCCGATAGGTTGTGCTGACCATCCAGTAGCTTTTTATTCAATTTCACTGGGACTAATATCAATGGCGTGTGTAGAAGTAGGAAGTCTAAAACTGTAGAGTGCTGTGCCACGAGCTTCTCTTTGTAATTTTAGATGAAGGGAAAGACTCACCTCACTTTTTGAAGAAAAGTTAAGAACACCTTCCCTTCTTTTAAAGTATCTGGAAGATAAAATCAGGGGCTACCTTCGACCACTCATTAAATTAGTCTTTTTGTTTTCCATAGTTGCAAATCAATTTACCCATTCTACACGACGTTACCGAATAGAACAGGGGAGTAAAACGATCAGCCAGCTGATTGGAGCAGAAGCAGATCATTCCTGTCCCTCTTACATTAATTTATTAAACCTCTAAAGATAAAATTTTGTAATTGCCATTCCGCTCACTTTCTGGTATGTTACAGATTTGAAAATACACCATTTTAATATTTTCAGATCTTAATTATTTGCTACATCGATTTATTTACTTTATATCTTAACTCTACATAAGTGGCGATAGCTGGTGGCGGTTGTGAGAAAAATTGATGACAGGATGCCATAGTATTTAAAACAAACAAATATATTTAATACAAAAGATTAAAAAACAAAAGACTTTTATTATTTACTTTAAAAAGTAGAAGTAATTTCTTTCATCAAAAATCTGGACCTCAAAAGGAAAGCGGAATTGAGCAAGGCGCTGAAAACATTTCTGTTGTGAAACTAAAACATAACGATTATAATAAGAAAGAAAATTCATTAATAATCTTTAAAACTTTAAAACATAATATTTTTGGGTAGCAGAGTGGGAGTGGACAATAGAAAAAACATAATATTTAAATGCAATTAAAATTCCAAAAATATTGTGTGCGAGAGCTTCAGTTAATTACGATTTTGCTTTCATTTCCATTTTTAAGATTAAAAAATATGTCGTAAAAAATATGTCTTTTACCAAACTGTAATAAAAATCTCTCTGTACTAAAAATTAAGCCGGTACGTCACTTGTAGAGTAGAAATCTATGAAAGAACTAAACACAGACACATATTACATTATATATTTCAAATCTCACTTTCAGACACATGAAATGTTTTAAACGAAATTCGGTACAAAACCGTTTATACGTCTTTCGAGGGACTAACGTAAAACGACGCAGAAATGAAAAGACGTATAATAGAAATTTCATTAATCAACCTTGATTATTAGATATTTCACGAATTTGATGCAAATTCATTTAAAAGACATAATTTAAAAGAATTTTTAAGGTAGAACTAGTTTGTTATTGCACAGTGTGGAAAAAATAATTAATTTTGGAGGAAGTAGTATATCATAACAATGGATCAGAAAAATGAGGAATGTATAAACGACGCTTTAATGTATAATAGCATTTTCTGCATTTCTATTTCTTTGAAAAGTTTCACAGACATTTCTAATACACAAAAAATGTTAGTCTTTTTCCAAAACGTTATTGTTTCTATCTCTATATCTCTTAAAGTCTTTGAAAAGTTGTAGTCATGCTGACTTAACAACACTAACGAATAATTTCACCAGAAGTCTCGATAAATCTTGAATAGTTTAATATATGCAATGTAAAACACTCCTCCAATTGTCTTTTTGCCTGAATGTTAAATTCCTTGAAAAACGATATTTTATTTAAGAAGACTTTCAACTACTTGCACGCGTCTGAGCTCTTCTTCGAATCCTTCAACATAAAGTATACTATGTTGAAAGTGTACTTTTCGGAAGACAACTTGTAGGTACTTAAAGTCTTAAAGCGCTATTTTTAATGCTGTAAATAGTGCTATTTTTTTACTTTCCTGTACTTGAAGCATACAAAGTGAACGGTTTGTAAACGTCAAGAAATTCGATCACTAGATTTGGGATGAATTTCTACGTTTAAGAACCCTGAATCCAATATATATATATAAAGGATTATATATATATGTAATAAGCTTATTTAATTTTACTTTAAATTCTAATATTATATATTTTAAAGTGCTAATGTATTTCAAAATCACTTTTCTTAAACTCCAGCCTCATTTTATTTCCGCGCTGGAGATATATTAAATCTCGCGTTTAGCATTTTTATTATTAGAAGAATATTTTAATCGCTTTCACGTGCCCATAGATAATCATGACTGCATCTCCTTGCCGCCAGACTTTAACCTAAAACGCTTACGTAATTTATTAAAAATAGCCAATATTCTCTTCACTTTGATCACGTGTCTATATGTTAAATCCCTACCTGAGGAAATGCAGGGATTTTCTGTTCGCCTTTTTATTTGAAACTTCAACTAAGATATATAGTATACTTGAACTTCAACTAAGAGATATAATATATAACTCGGCCTGTGTTTTTTTTATTTAACGACTGCAGCAAAGAAATAATTATATATATATATATATATTTTGGTTTTTTCTGGTTTTTGTCTATTTAGCCATTTTGTCCTTTTTTTACTGTTTTTGAGTTTTCATTTTGTGTTTATATGTTGGTTTTGATATATATATCTGTCTGTCAGTCTTTGAAGACGATAACTTTAAATTCAAAATGTAGTAAGCTAGACGGATGAAATTATGTACGTGGCCGTAACATTAAATTTAGATTTTTAAACTTTGATTGAAACTCGCCTAATAAAAGCCTGCCCGTCTGTACTTTCTAACGCATGCAAACCTGATAAGTCCCAAATGAATTGCGCTAGATATATGAAATTTAGCATATGGTGTTATGACTAAACCAGAAGATTTGTATGAAATTTTGGAGACAATCCGACAAAGGGCGGCATTTCGTATGAATCGGAACGCCATTACTCAGAAATGTAATTAGCTAGAGTAGTGAATTTTGATATGTGATCTCTGCACCTCAATTGTCGATCGGTGTCAAATTTGGGACTAAATCTGTTCCTGGAAACAGGTACCACCACCATATTCGACTCAGAGCAGGCCGTGATGTGTAAGTATACGAGTATTGGTACTTTCAGCAAAATATTTCCGAATGCCATGTTCATATTTTAGAGGCTGTCTATAAATGATGTCACACTTTTTTTCAATATTTTTGACCCTCCTCCCCCCCTTTGTCACGAAGTGTCACACTTCACCATCCCCCTTGCCACATGTGACGCTATATTACATAAATATATACTTGCAGTTCAGAAACAAAGCATTACGTTATAGATCATATTTCAAATATTATTATTAAACTTTAACTATGTGTTTTAATGACATT
This sequence comes from Araneus ventricosus, assembly GCA_013235015.1. Lineage (NCBI taxonomy): Eukaryota > Metazoa > Arthropoda > Arachnida > Araneae > Araneidae > Araneus > Araneus ventricosus. The sequence continues at coordinate 65,257 of BGPR01006639.1, read as the reverse complement.
TGTGAGCAGGGGGAGGTTTTCTTCTAATGGTGAATAATTCCTGCTGCTCCCATATTCTCAGAACCTACCCTAAATGCCTTTTTCGAAAAGAAAGGAATGTAAGTGAAAAAAATAACATGAAAGTTGTTTTAGCCCCGATTTAAAAAATACCTTCACATTCCGGTAATTTCAAAATTTAATCTGCTGATTTTAAATGTTTTTATTTTAACCAAAATGTGTGATGCCACACTTCTTGTTACCCCTCCCCCCCTTGTCCCAAACTGTCACAATTTCACGAACCCCTTCTCCCCCCTCCAAGCGTGGCATCATTTATGAACAGCCCCTTAAGATAAGTCAATATATTTGAACGCTATTTATTTTTAAAATACAGTAATACATATTCTGTATGATGAAACTTTCCATTTAAAATGAAATTTGTATAAACCTGAGACCCTTAGGAACTGGTATTGCGTCATTAATAGATGACGTGGTCACTCTGGTCGTCCTATGTAACGTCAAATTATGTTTCTGATTATAGTAACTAGAACGGTGTAGAAAGTATTATATGATGAAATTTCCTGTGTGCAGGGTGTTTGAAAACTAGTCGTCATACGTTAAGAGGCCATATAGCACAACTAGACAGGCGCAAATGATTATAAATATTAAAATTTCAAAAAATGTCTATTCTTGTCAATTTTTACGATTTAACTCTATCGATACGGAACCGTCCCATACTTCCCTTCAAGCAAAAGACGGTAGCCGCCCGAAACATCCGGAATGTCACTCTGAAATTCCCACCCCCTTTCGTTAAGTGTGATTCATTTCACACCCGCGGCGCGTGCTTTCTTTGCTAGAGTGGTTCGCCCAGATGAGTTTGGGGAAGAGGGGTTTTTTCTTAGAATTCGGACAGTGCCAGCTGTCATTGTGGTTTCTGAGGGGGAAGTGAATTTCCCTTATCTTTGATAGAGGAGATCGGGCGTTCCCGTATTTTGTGCTCCCTTTATTCCAATGACCTTAGGAATCAGAGGGTTAAAAGCCGATGCACGAGCGGAAGATATCATTCAATTTCCTTACTTTCTTTCCTCGTTTAATTTCTGGCCATTCCCAACTTTTCCGAGGTATAGCGACGTTATAAAAAATTATGATTTTTTTGGTCCACCCTATTAAACAAATTATTACCTGATCATAACGAATAACTTTCGGTTTAAAAGATGTTTGATAGCTAAAGTTGCTTAGAAATTAGAGTAATATAAGTGATTTATATCCACATATTTCGACTGCTTTGTAACCTAAGCTGATGCAACTAGTTGGAAACCATCTCTTCATTTATAAACTTTTAAACCCTTTTCCATCCTCATATTTTAAACTCAAATAAAAAAAATACAGTTGCAATTAGTAAAAGGAGTAAACATTTTTTTTTCCTAATAACTTCGAACATAAGACATCTCTCCTCATTATCTGGTTTGTAGACATGGATTTGTTTTAGTTTATTCTACATAGAAGAAAACGTATATCTGGAGGTTTCTTGAATTAGATTAGCAGTAGATAAAAACAGATAATGTATATCATTTAAACGGTTACTTTTCTGCTGATTGTGAGTTATTTCATGCAGTTGATGTATGAATGCAAGCTTGCAATTTTGAGAATATAAAGCAATTTTGGCATGCAATACCATTGTATGCATGCAAGGAAGAGAAGGTTTTTTTTTTCGTATTAGGTTGGCAGTATCCAGGGAAGTTTTTAATTTTAGCAATAATTGAAGACAGCTGTTCATTTCAAGTTGTCAACTGTGTGAGTAACATAATATCTCATTTGTTTTGTTCATCTCTAGAATTATTGGTGTTTACAGGTTTTGTTTATTTCGCTCCTTTAAAGCATTATTTGGACTATATTTACATTTTCATCATGTGTTATTAGTTGTTTATATATTCATCATCTAATTTTCTCGTTTCAAACTGTATCGAGTTTATGTGAAGTGTAGAAGAAAATGCGATCACGCCATTGATTTAAACGACATATTACATTTATTTTCGTTTGAGGATCAAATGTCACGATAAATCATGGCCAACGCATATTGTTTGCAACACTTGAGCCAGCAATTTGTAAAAATTGTATTAATTATAAGTGCCGCAATGCCAGTTGCAGTGCCATAATGTAGAGAGAATTCACAAATCATTACTATTTCTGTATCCTTGTGGCCCAGGGATTTGGTAACCTTTCAATTAGAATGAGGTCCAAGAGATTCTTTAGGTTAAAAATAAGGCATCATGGGACTTACAGGTATTTTGATGAATGTGTCAGTATCTATTTACTAATAACTTATTACTGTCAATTTCGCGACGAACTACAAGAGGGAATATATTCTTTTCAACTCCTTTGCGTTTTTAGCAGATACATTTTCTCAGCGCCCTAATTAAACATTTGAAAAAAATATCAGCTGCATTATTTTATATGAATATTAGTCACTATCTTTGCAAAGATAATTTTAGAATAGAGTTTACATGCAATAAAGCTTTAGAAAGAAAATTAATGACATTGTCTCATATTAAAAGCCCTTTTTGGTAAATAGTAATATTCATTTGATCAACACAGTGAAAAAACAGTGAATCATTATTTGTATAATATTTACCATTTTTTCCATTCAACAAATTTTTATAAATAAATAAATTAACTTTTCAATTCAGCATTTTGAAAGGATGATTTCTTCTCATTAAATTGCTGGTCTTAAATTAAAAATTTAAGAACGGCATAAGTAAAAATAAAGGAAGTAGTCACTGTTTTTTATATTTAAATAGCGGCGATTATAAAAAATAGCAGCGACGTCTATCGGGAAGGACATCAGCTGACAACCAATAACCTCCGAAATCTGAGTAGCATAAGTAAGAGTAAGTGAATTTCTGATCGGCTTGATCTTCTATATTCAGCTGAACGACATGATTGCAATATGGAATGTTACATACAGATGAAATTTTATACTTGCTTTTTACGTTTAAGATTTTGAACAAAATCTACCTAATGGAAGTTTGCTCGTCTGTACATTCTTGCACATATGAGAAAGATAATTCATAAAATTATTAAACTGGATACATGAAATTATATGGAAATATTCCAAAAAATGTAAATCTGCATCAATAAAAATCGAAATATTTCAAAAACTGAAAATCTGCATCAAAATATGGACTAAATCCATCAAAGGTCTGACTCTCTGCTGGTCAGTCATTTCGTGTGAATCTGAACTCGAATATTCATAAAAACCATTAGCCAAATTAATGTATTTTGACATATGACCGTTGCACGACAATTATAGGTCGGTAAATTTTTGTCTATATCAGTCTCAAGATAAAAATATACCCCCAAGTGCATATTCGACACTCTTAACTCCGAAGCTGCACAGAGTAACCTATCCTGTAGAAGTATAGAGTATTAATACTTTCAATAAAATATTTCAGAATCTGTGGTTTGTAATTTAAAAGCAATCAATATATTTGAGCGATATTTATTCTTAAAAAACAGTAATGAACATTCGGTGCAATGAAACTCTACATTGAAAATGAAGTTTGTTAATTTCAAAGTAGATCTTAGTATAATTCTGAGACCCATAGTAACACGCAGTACGCCTTTAACGGGTGATGAGTCATTCAGGACTCTCTATGTAATGCTAATTTGAGTTGTCGTAGATTATACTGACTAGAATGCTAAAAGGAGTGTTAAATGAAGAAATATCCTGTATGGAATATGTTTAAAAAATCTTCGTAATATGTTTGGGAAGTGATAGAACACAAGTAGACAGGCAAAAATAAATATAAAATGTATGCTCGGAACTTGATTGGTGAAGCGCTAGAGGGCGCTCTCCAGCAATCTCTCCCGTATTATCTTTTGAAAAAGATAATTAGAATAAATTTGATTCGATTTGAACCGCCGAGAGATATGATGTAGGTAGGGTAAATATCTCGTTGAATTTGTATATGGGCCATCCAGATAAAAGGGATTGGAGAAGATGAAGCGAAGGAAAAATTTTCATTTCCCCATTACCTTCTCGCTATTGAAGAAAGAAAGATAAGTCAATTAAAGGAAATTATTACCTGATCATAAAGAACAATTTTTATCTTGACAGATTTTCGATAGTTACAGATGCTTAGAAATCATGGTCAGAAGAGTTATTTTCAACTACTTACTTCAACTGTATTTTAACCTAAGTGACTCAACTTGTTCGAAAGATCCCTTCAGTTATTTACTCTAAAACATTCTTCCGTCCTCATATCTCAGATCCTTATAGAAATTAAGGGTGTAATTAGTGCAGAGAGTAAGCGTTTTTTTCCCCCGTATAATTCCGAAGAAAAGAAACCTCTCTTCACCTGCCAGCTTCTCTTCAGTTTATTCTACATAGAGAAAAACGTACACCTGAATCATGATCAGATTTGCATCACACTCTTCTAAAGTTGACAAGTTTAGTAATGATTCAGGGTTTCTTTTTAGTTTATTCTACATAAGAAAAATGTATAGCTGGAAGTTTCATGAATTAGGTTTGCAGTAGATAAAAACAGATAATGTATATCATTTAAACAGTTACTTTCCTGCTTATTGTGAGTTATTTGATGCAGTTGATGTATGAATGCAAGCTTGCAATTTTGAGAATATAAAGCAACTCTGGCATGCTATACCATTGTATGCATGCAAGGAAGAGAAGGTATTTCTTCGTATTAGGTTGGAAATATGCAGAGAACTTTTTTCATTGACAAAAAGTGAAGACAGCTGTTCATTTCAAATTGTCAACAGTGTGAGTAACATAACATTTTATTGGTTTTTGTCATCGCTAGAGTCAATCGATGTTTCCACGTGTTGTCTATTTCGAGACTATGAAGGTATATTTCGACTTTATATGCCTTTTTATAGTGTGTTGCAAGTTTTTTATACAATGATATTATGACAATTTGAAACAATCCTACTTTATGCCATCGCGATGAAATTCTCTTTGCTACAGGATGTGGGCCCTTCCCCACTTACCTTAACCAGTTCCATTTACAATCAGTGGATAAATGTAAGCGAGGAAGGAAGTCCCATTCACTGCTCCACAGAATACCAGCTCTTTTTACCTCTAGAAACCAGCACTGTTACAGGAGGATCTCTGATGACGACGAGTAATGACAACAATACTCTCTCTATCAAAAATTAGAAGTTTGAAGGATTTGTTAAAAAAAACTGATCTACTATTAATTGAAAATTTCATAGCGAATTCTTCATGATCATTAGCTGAAAAGACATTTAAATTTTGTTCCTGATATGTTTTAAGATTTTGGCCTTTTCATTTGCTTTTCTGTTTTTCTATTTCAATTTGTTCGTCTTAGGCAAGTCGATGTTCAAAATTAAGTTCTGCTAATATTATCTGTTTTCCAAATTATGATATTCAAATTCTAAGATTCTTTTTTGGGGGGAGGGGGTTTCAAGAAAGCTTCACATATACTTATCCAACCAACAGGGAACCGCCGGCTCCGAGTTAGGGGGTGTATAAAGATAAAGACTGATAATATATGTTCTCTAATACATGACAGATAATATATGACTATATATGCTCAGTTTACCCTTTCTAGCCAGAAAAAAGCGAATAGAAAATTCTCTGAAAATTTCCGTTATCAAAACCACTGCAATGGTATTTGGTAAGCCCCTACCTCTTAGGAACAGAAATCCAGTCTTCAACTTGAGAAACAATAGCATTAAAATTTTTCCAACCCTTAACTATTTATGTTTCTTGTAGTCTAGTAGTCTAGTCTTAAATTCCATTGCTTTGTACATCTTCAAACAGAACTCTCATATGTTAGAATAATTCTCATATATGACTGACAAATGAGCATCTTGTTCTCAGTTGATAATTTAGAGTACCTGCAAATTAGGGAATACTGCGCACGAGATGATTTATCATATTCACATCTAACGTACATATTTTCTTGTCACTGTCTTCATCCAAACCTAGAATAGCAATCTACTGTCTTCATGTGAAATTCATGGACAGATTCCATCTATCTAGCATACAGCATTTTTGAATCCACACAAATGCATACACACAAATGGACATAATTCGGAAACTGACAAGGCGATCAAAAACGTGGTTTTTCATTAAAACCTCAAAAATGAATTTTAAACATTAATAACATGATTATTTTATTAATAATTTTCCTATTTTCTTCAAATTAAAAAAATACATGACTGAAAAGACTTATCTGTAATTTCCTATTAGATATTATTGCTGAGGTTCTCTTGTTATATGCGATTCAATTGAAACAATAAGAATTGTTTTTTAAAACATCTGGAAAGTATTTTGACGAACCCCAGAGGAAGGAACTCACCCCTCAGACGTAGAATAAAATGAAATATTTAGAGTAGAATAAAATATTTGGCTAACACACTCCCTAATTCTCTGAAGATAAAGATGTCTACGAAACAAAACAAAAGCATCGTATTTCGAGAGGATCAGGCATCAACATTCGGAACTGAACTGACAACATTAGAAGGCAAAAATATATTATATAAATAGGCCTCGTATATAAGGAATATAAATGAACGCGTTTCGAATGAATGGAAGAGCAGCTTCTCGAAAGAGAGGAACGCCTTCGACGGTTCCTTTGAATCTCCCGATTCAATGTGGAACCAGAGCCTTCGACAGTTAATAGCAGAAGATAATATACAGGGTGTCTCAGCACCACGTTTCAGAACTTCTAGGAGGGGTGGGGTGCACCCCTATGAGTCGAAATCATATAGCAATGCAGGGTCTGAAATGCTTTCCTGACGCGTTGGTGTACTCAGAAACATCAGAAATAAAAAGACGCCACGTAAGTGAATATTCGTTTTAATAATAAATTTACATGAACAAAAGTAACGTGGGTCAAAGATATTGTTCAAAGTTTCATCCATCGACTTCAATGCAGGACTCACATCTACGGCGCATGGACTTCCGAGCTTTTTGGAATATTCCATGCATATATCGACTTTGCCCGGATGCTACTGCGTGACCTCTAGGTGGTTACGAACGTTACGACTGAAATGGGCAGGGGCCACATCGTGTTGGAACCATATTGTCTGTCGCGTCGATGCAGAAATCTGTTCGTCGCCTAAAAGTCGTGGCAACATCTACTGCAGGAAGATCAAGTAGTTACTACCGTTTAGACGAAAATGCAACAGGTAAGGTCCGATGAGGTGATCCCCCACCGTCCCAAACATTAACAGAAAACCGACTCTGAGCAGCACGAGATCGTGTTGCATGAGGGCTCTCCACCTCCCAGAAATGGGCGTTATGTGTGTTGAATATTCCTTCCCTTGTGAAGGATGCCTCATGGGTGAACCATACTTTAGCAGGGAAAATGGGATCTGTAGCACACTTTTCAAGATGTCATTGTGCAAAATCAATACGAGGCGCATAATCACCCGGTTGAAGTGTCTGGACACACTGCACGTGATACGGATGCATTTCGTTTTCTCTGAGAATCCTCCAACCGCTGCGCTACACTTTGAGTCTCCTGTACTTGATGTAGCACATTCTCTTCAATGTCCGGAGTCCTTGCTGATAGTTGCTGATTCATGGCAGATCTTTGAAAGCAACCTGTTTTAGCTAACCTTCGCAAAAAAATTATGGCTGGGAGTACGCCTCACAGGATACAAGCGCTGTGCGGCTGGCAAGCTACAATCTACAGCCCCGTATGCCAAACGCATATCGGCTAACTCCGCGTAATTAGCCAGCCTATGGTGATGATTAGTTAAACAACCATAATAATTTAAATAAAACAAAAAATGATCCGAAAAGTTTGATGCTCGTGCGTCAACCTTCCAGCGGGCGCGCCTGCGCAAATTTTACGACAAATGGGATTTTTCATACCCTGTTTTCTTATTCGGAGTCAAAACTGTCTTAAAGTCATTGCTATTCCTTCATGCGACCTCTCTCTCTAGGTTTAAATGGGTTTATCCCAGTTTCAAGGTGTTTTTATACTGTTTTATGCTTCTGTCGTAAATTTTATTCAGCGCGCCCGCTCGTGTAACTTGATAACTTTTTTCACGTCTTAGCGTTTCAGTTGGATAATTATAAAACCAGTGCGAATTAGGGCAATTTAATATTTAATTTTAAATTATCAAAGATATTTATTATGTAATAAGCCTGTCAATAATCCACCAAGCTGAAGAATTTTTCTGGAAAAAATTAACGTTCAGTCTTATGAAGAAACACCTCACTACTCCAGCCCAAAAAATCTGATCTTCGCCATATGCCTTACTATGTTAAGTTTAAATTATATATAACAACCAGATAAAGTAATGTAACAGTGACCAGAATTGAGAAGAAGAGCCTGTGGTTTTTGTTTGAAAGAAATAAAACGATCTTCAAAATCCATGAAATGCAGTAGGTACAATATATAGTGTACTTGCAAGCGCCACTCTCTAGCAAAAGTTCAATGTTTCATATGCAAGAACAAATATTAGAAAATAAGAAGAAGGACTTTGTTGTACAATCTTAGTTTGTATTATAATATTTTTATTATATATTGCATAATACCTTTTCATAAAATAATGTTATTAAATCTCATTACTTTCTCTGATTTCAGTATAATTTTAGATTTTGCTAATAATATTGAAATTAATTTTCACTACTGATGAAAAGATTTGCTTTTCTGGCGTCTCTCTTATTAATATTATGAAAAAATTTGCAACTGCCACAGTCAAAATGAAGAAAATTACTGTGTCGTAAAAAGTACGACACGCGCCCGCTCGTGTGAAATATTTGAGCGCGCCCGCTGGAAGGTTAAATTGCAGCGGCTAGAAGCAGCTTCGTACTTGATCTTTAAACTGGAGCGGCCACAACTCTAACTACCTACTTACTCTGCGTCCTTGTGCGAAGTGACGATTCCCTGCAAGAACGCTCGGAACTTTCGCGCAACGCCATCTACCGCGTCAAAAAAGCATCTTCGACCCTGCATTGCAATATGATTTCGACCTTGTCGGGGTGCCTTTAGTAGCTATCGGATTGAAGTAGTATTAGGTATTATTATTGCAATTTCTATATTTAAGATCATGATTAAAAGTTCGAGGAGAATTATGAGTTTGCCATAGACAAAAGAAGCCAAATTGGATTAAAGATGCTTTTTTCTAGTATGTTCTTTGTTTGCTTGAAATAGAAGTAAGAGAAATGGGTTGAATAAAACTAGGAATTCGAAATGTGTCTGCATCTAGACATTTAATAGCTTAAGATCTTGTTACCTGGATTAACTCTTTAATCCCGAGGCGACTTTTTTTCTTCCAGCCCCTTTAAAACCGGGTCTTTTTAGGAGGATATGACATGAATTGGACTCTCCCACCCTGGGTGGCCATTTACCCCACCCCCTGCTATAATCTTTCCTTAAGGTGCCCGGAAATGGGCTGTGGTTGGCAAAGATAATTGGGCCCCCCTACCTGTTAAGGGGAAATTTCTAGACCGCCCAAGAACGCCTCTCTCGGTGTGAGAGGGTTAATTGCTGGATATTAAGTTAAAGCGAAATTTGTACAAGTCTCTCTCGAATTATCTCCGGAATGTGAATGAGATTACAAAGCGAAACATTTTTAATAGGCTGTAGAATGAAGATATTTTTCACGTTATCGTTAGATTAATTTATCTTGAAAACTGTAACCATTCTATATTATTGCAACTTTTAAAAGAAAAGAATCTGCTGGTGGACTGTAGTTGTTTCGTGGCAGTGTCTTGGAAGTACCAATTCTCTTTTTCCCTCATTACTTACCATTAAACGTGATTTGACAAATTATTACAGGGTAGCACTAATATCTATAAGGTGATAACAGGAGACTCAGACTACTTTCCTGTAAGGAGATGCGAATTCCTGATTGTTTGAAAGTTAAAAGCCTCTTCACCGGCCCATACAAAGCGTTAAAAATTCTACCCATAAAACATCTAAGACTGTCGTAAATAAGGTATAAAACCGAAATGCCGAGGTTCTGTTTTACAATCCCGAATATTAATTTTATAAACTTAAGTATCCGGACATTTTCAGATTTACATATTTTTTGAATTTCTCCAGGTCTAGTTCCAGGTTCTCGATTCGACTAGTTAATGAATAGGCTTGAGCTCACATTTTACAGCGAGGATTCGGTCACGAGGGCATTTAAGAGACCGAAAGGAAATTAATGAAGACGTAAAGGGATTTCAAGTCACCCCGTTTCACAAAATGCTGATAATAATTTGCACATTTCAGTACTGACCATGCTTACGTCTCACATTAATTTTCGTAAATATAGCACTATATTCTGGAAGATATAAAGGCTTTCTTAAAAAATGCCAAAATTTTTCTCATGTTTCTTGCTTATATCATGCAAAGTTTTCAACCAAATTGTCCGAAAGGTACAGATTACGTGACAAAAAAAGTTGCTGAATGGAGGGTGATGGTTACGGACAAAACACCACAGCTTAAAGTGTGAAGATGGACATTTTGCTAGTAAAACAGGAAAGTTTGATTTCCCTTAAAGATTTAAGACATGCATTTTGCCAATAAAATAGGAAAGTGGAATTTCCCTTTCCACATCTGAGATTCATTTCATCCGTCTGGGGATTAACTGTACTTCAAATTCCTCATATGCAACCAAACTATTCTTGAAATACGACACGACGCTAAAGATGATGCATCAATACTATACAAGGTAATTCCAGATACAACAGATTAATGCAACTAGGAAGGGATATCCTAATCTTATAGATTATAGGCCCAGAAGATAACTCTAGCAGTCTCTTCCTGCCGAGACTTTTACGAAATCTAAGAAAGTTTTCCCCTTTTCAAATACAATTTCTGCAGCTTTCTTCAAGCGCATTTGAATCTACTCTTCTTGTCTTCTCTCCTTAGAATTCAATTTAGCCATTATGCAGAGCGTGGCAGAATAGGCAGAGAAGCAAAACGATCAGCCAGATCATTAGAACGGATTATTGCAGCTGTAGGGAGTAATATCCCATTCGCTTTTACATGCGTTCAGTAAATTTGACATTGTTCATATTTTTCACATTGGAATTTTATAATCAATTTCTAACTCACATCCCGATGAGCTAAAGTTTCTAACTTTTGTAGATTTGCGTACCCTCGAAGAAATGTTATTGCTTAACAGTTCAGTACATTTGACATTGTTCATATTTTTCACATTGAAATTTTATAATCAATTTCTAACTCACATCCCGATGAGCTAAAGTTTCTAACATTTGCGTAGCCTCGAAGAAATGTTATTGCTTAAAAATTTTCAGAACTTCATTGTATATTAATTGATTCATTTAATTAAATATATAGGAATTATTAATATTAAGGGAAAATTTAATTAATATAAGGTAATTATTAACATTAAGGGAAAATTTAATTAAATATAAGGGAATATTCTGTACCTTTCTATTTGAGATCATGATAGATAGTTTAAGAAGCCTTGATTTTAAATAAAACACGGTTCGATTAAAAGAACAGAATTTCTTACGGAGTGTTGTAAGTATATTCCCAATTTAAATTATCGCAGTCCACCTTTAGATAGATGTAATAGATTGAATTAATCATTTTTTCTCCTCTTAGAAATTCCCGTTACTACATACTACATCAGAGCTTGATCTAGCTTTCTGAAATTGAAAAAAGAATAAAATATTTTCTGTCGCACACAATACGACTTGGGATACGATTACATGTAGATGTTTTGATTTGAATGGATACAAGATTTTTAATCGTCGTGCATGCATCAAGGTTATTGTTTTTGTTCTTTCGCTGGAAACAAAACGAGAATAGATTTCATGTTTACGTAATTTTTAATGAGACAAATAAATAGTATTCGCTTACGCTTCTATTTATAGTAGTCATACTATACAATTTTTTCTCGTTATTTAATAAGAAAATTATTTTATTTTTGTACTATACTGTCATTTTAACGTTACTTTTTTTAAATGTAGTGAGGAATACAGAAAACGGAGCTGAAAAACAAATTTCGAGCTTAAAGTTTTATTAAAATTAATTTGTTAAAATACTTACCTATTTGAAGAAAAAATGTTATTAGTTATTCATTAAATATAAAACTACTTAAAGTTAATGAAAAAAGCCAAAAAATGCTAGTGGTTCAAATATGCATTACTGCGCAGAGAAGGATTAAAGATGCAAAAGAAGGAAGGCACCCCCAAGATTACATATCACGAGCTGCCACTGACGCTGACTTTACAACACTGAGGAAAGATTTTACCAAGAGTCTCGCATAGTCAAAAATAGTACAATACACACAGCAGATAAGACTCATCGTGAGCTTTATTTCCATGAATTTTAAAATCCTTGAAAACCGATATTTTATTTAAGATGAGGGAAGACTTTAAAATACTTGTTCGGCATTGCTGTCCTCCGAATACTTGAAAATAAAGAGTACGATGTCCAAAGTGGACTATTTAAAGCTACAGTGGTGTATGGATAATGGAACGTTAATACTGGAAGTAGTGCTGTAGATTTTTTTCACTCATATAAACCAGCGGGAATGGTCTCCCCTAAACTTTCTCGTATACTTCCCCAAAAAGTTATGCTATTTCCCCTTCCCCCGCGTAGATAAAAAAATTCGAACCTACTGTAATACACAATCCAAAGACTATCAGAAGGTTTTTCATTAGATTATAGTGATTGTAAAATTTTTAGGTAAAGAATCAAATTAAAAGAGATGCGTACCGATTAAACACACTTCCACTCTTGCAGGCTCAAGGACAAAGTGACGTAATCCTTCCGCGTGCACAGAGCTTGCTAACAGTACGCGTGCGCTTGGAGAATCGGATAAGGAAAATGAATTATGCAATTTGAACGCCTTTTTTTAACCGATTGGAACGAAATTTGGGCACAAATCTCTAATTAATGTTAGCAACCGTCATACCAATTTTTATTTATCTATGCCAAAGGGTTTAGGAGATATAATTTTTACAAGTATGCGATTATACAGTCCGACAGATAGTCAACCCTTCGACGGGTTTGGTGCAAAATTTGATACGGACCTACATTCATGATGATGAATCTGTGTATCAAATTTTATCCATCTAGCTAATCCAGTTTTTGAGTTACAGTGTTCACATGAACGCGGACAGATAGACAGACAGACTTCCCGTAGACGGATTTTGTCCACATTTGATAGGAACCTACAAATTATGTGTAAATATCACATACCAAATTTCATCTCTGTATCTCCAATAGTTTTCGAGTTATCGTGTTCACAGACAGACAGACAGACATAATTCCAAAATTGTGTTTTTCGAACTCAAGGAGGTCTAAAACGTGGAGATTCGTCAAAATCTCGAGTTCGAATTTTTTGATGATTACAATACTTTCTCTTTGTATACTTCGTATACGAGAAAGTAAAAAGTATTGTAATCGTCGAAAAATATCCACGATATATAGATTTTGAAAAATATCCACGTTTGAGATCTCAAAAAGTCCGAAAATAATATTTTTAAATGGAATTATCTGTCTCTGCCCGTGGATACAACGTCTCAAAACAGCTAAAAGCTAGAAGGATGAAATTTGGTACTTGGATTGGTGACAATAATTGTGGATTTCTATCAAATATTTAATGAAATCCGATATCCCTTGGGATATTTGTCCATCCGTCCACTTTTGCGTATGTCAAAACCCAGATTCAATTCACGTTTACAAATTAAATATAAAGTGAGTCTCAACAATTTAATTTGGTAAATTCCATTGCAGATATTCCTTGCAGCAGCAAAAATTACATGACTTCACAAGAAATAAGACCCAAAAAGAAATTTATTAGTTAGTGACTTACATACACAATTATGTCTGGCCAGTGATTGGAATGAAACTGGAATTGATTCTTTTAGATATTTCTCATGAGATATTTACCTGTGATTACCTGTTTTTTTAATATTTTTGAGGGGAATTTCGTAGTCATCTCTTTGTTCCATATTAGTATGGTCTAAATAGCAGAGAGAAACAAGTAATGAAGATGGTGGAAAACATAGAATTTTAATACTGAGATAAAATGTCTTTCATTTTCGAAAGGTTAATGATATTGGCCATTGCAATTATTGATTTAATTTTATTTTAACTTTTAGAGCGAAAATTAAAATATGCTGAAGTAAGTAATGTAAATGATGCTCAATAATTTGTTAATAGGTGGCTCGTTAACTTTTAAAAAAGTAGTTTTTTATATATATTCGTAATTAAACTCCTTTTGTGTGTGGTATGAAACTGGAATGATTCCAAAGCATACATAAGCAATTGAATTTTCTTCACAAGTATTGTTGTTTTCAAGTCGATCGCGAGTAAAAAAACCAGAGTTGTAATATCTTGTCTTAATGCAGGTAACTCAAGCGATCTCAGATATCTTATCCGTCTAATGATCTCCAATTGTTAATTAACCCATTAAGATAATCGTCTATATAGCGAGGTGATTTTATTTTTGTATTTCTCAGTAACAAAATGCCCATTGTTCAAATTTGAAGAACTACGTATCCCCTTCATTCCTAAAACCCCTTATGGAATATGAAACATAAAGTTACTTTTTGTCGCTGGAGCGAACAAAAATTGAATGACGCCGTTTAGCCCAAATGAAACGTCTGAGGTTTCACAGTTACATTCTGACACTCTATGATCGTACAGACTCTAAAGGGCGAACCACTGTAAGTAAATCTCAAAGTAAATAATATACTATCTGTTGAAAAATATGTACACCGAAAGAAAATATTATACAACACTGCAGAAACATAATATTTGGTACATTTCAAAAATTAAATAAAATTTTACTGTCAAAGTATCATTATCCCTTAAACAGACCCTGAACATGTGCGAGACAATCTTCATTCCCCTAATTTTGCTTCTACTACCAATATTTCCGATATGACTGGAATATATTGCTGGTTGGAAAGGAAGGAAGTTTTTATTACAGCTTTAATTACCACTTTTCTAGTTACAATTTTATATATATACATTTTTTTTTTAAATTTTATAAAACGAATCCGTTTCAGTTTCCTCGGTGGATATTTTAATAAAGGTGCTTTTTGCGAGAACGGTAAATCGTTCTGTTTTCGTACAAAACTTAAACTTGTAGACAAGTTTAGTTTCATCAGTCTAATCAGAAGATTCCTCTAGAAACAAACAGTTATTAAACATGATATAATTGAATGAAAAAATAAATTGTAATTAATATTTATTCCTGTTTATAAAGAAAATGATTTCCTGAGCAATTACTGCAAAGTTTAAAAATGCACTTCATTTCATAAGTTATAAAACTACAAGCAATTTGACACATTAAGTATTATTCTCTCAAAATTTTTGTAGTTCTGAGTTTTGATAGATTTATTGCTGAGCAAATATGAAGGGAATAAAATAATCTAATCCTTAGGTATTATTATGCTTAACTGAATGTTATAAGTCTTCATATGTCATACTAACTTAGATGATATAATAATTTTCAAGATATAATACTTTTTTCTATAAAATAAGATAAACTAAAATTATAAATAAAAAAAACAATTATACTTCCGATTTTATAATAAAATTTTCAATCTTTACTTAAATATTTTTATTTTGAGGATTCTGTCTGTGATGGAATTTTAATTAACGAAATATTTCATTAATGATGAATCCCAGGAAAATAATTTTTAGACGTGTGTTAAGTATGTGTAGTTGTATCAATCTTTCTAAGTTAAAAACAACGTGCAACGAAAATGAATAAAATGCCCTGAATGAGAATTTCTAGTCTGTATAAAATTACTCTAATTTCTTCGTAGATAAAGTTGCTAGTATTTTATTAATAAATCAGTTTCTTTGTATGACAGGTCATTTCAATGTATTTAAGTTCAACTTCAAGAGGAATCTTCGAAGATTATAAAGACACTCTTCAAATTACTATTATTATTATTTATTATTTTCCACAGAGATTTAGACAATATATCTAATTATTCAAACAATAAGAAAGGAATGTTATCTGATGAGCTTATTTTTTGAAATCTTATCAAATATTTTAATATCAAAATATTTTGATATTAATAATTATAACAACTTCACACATAAAAGTTGATTTAATTGCCAATGGCCTCCTTATAATTTTAATTGCACGTGCCAATGGTGTGACACGTTTAATAAAAAGAAATTGATATGATATAAATTGATGCTACTAAAAATTTGTCTGTCATTGTCCTTTCTCGTATGCGAAGTATACAAAGAGAAAGTATTGTAATCGTCAAAAAATTCGAACTCGAGATTCTGACGAATCTCCACGTTTTAGACCTCCCTGATTCCGAAAAACACACTTTTGGAATTATGCCTGTCTGTCTGTGAACACGATAACTCGAAAACTATTAGAGCTAGCTGGATAAAATTTGGTATGTGATATTTACACATAATTTGTAGGTTTCTAGAAAATTTTCGACAAAATCCGTCCTCGGAAAGTCTGTGTGACTGTCTGCAACCGTTTATGTGAACACGATAACTCAGAAACTTAAATAGCTAGATGGAAAAAATATAATTTTGTATGTGACCTTCTAACATTAATTGTAGACTTGTGTCCAATTTTCCTCGTTGCTTCGTCAAACCACGGCCTTCAGAAAATGTGGGATGACGTATCGCTTATTTTTTCTCAATTGCGTTAGGGACGCTTGTTCGTTTTACTGCCTTTTAGCTTACTTTTTTCTACACGTGTTAGGGAGTATACGAGAAAGTTTAGGGGAGACTACTCCCGCTGGTTTAGTATTTAGTCACTCATTTAAAGAGTGTTTTAAAGAACATCTTCTTCAATAAGGTGTGAAGTGCTGTTGGTTTCATAATAAAAAATTTTGCGATGTCACAATTAGCGAAGAGGTTCAAAAGCGTGAACTCCTGGCAGTGCCACTATAGGATAAAGATGATAAATTTGCCATTAAAGTCTTTTTAAGAGTTAATATCTCACCTGAATAGTTATGGCAAAAATTCGACTCAACAATGCAAACTAAAGAAGATTCATGATGTATCAGGTTCTTTGTATCATGTCTCGTATTCCACGAAGTTCGTCATAATGATATAAAATATAAAGGGTTCCTTTTTTTTCTATAATTCTTATTAATTAGGTGATAAGATTCTAGATAGGCTAACTAGATTATTTACGAATGTTATTACTTTCCAGCGACTTGACATAATTAAATAAAATAAACATAGGACTTTTATTTTTCTATAATTCTCATACAATGACTGGTGAGACTCTTGGGGTTTTCGTTATATCTTTTATAATGATTATTTTGCCACATTCAACAAATCCCTCTGGTGTTTTGATAATACTTGTTAGAAATATTACTAATTTCCAAATACAGTAGAACCCCGTTAATTCGAACTCATTGCGACCGGTGCCTGTTCGGATTACCCGAAATTCCAATAAAAATAGAAAAGAAAAAGGTGTGCTTAAAAAATGTAAATTATAAGTACTCAGTACTACTATCTCTTGAATTCTTTTATTCAAAACCAATAGAAAGAGAATATGTCTCCCCTTTTCATTAGAATAATCGATGTGTTCCTGTATGAAGTGACCGTATCTTACGGCGAACTCAAGAAGAGATTCATTCCGTTGTTTTTATTACGTATATTTAAATCTTTTCAATTACATATAATTTTCGAAAATAAAATCGGTCCGGATTAACCGGAATTTCAGATTAGCGGGGTTCTACTGCATTTACTGATAAATACTAATGAAATAAAGAGTTTGAATTTTTTGATGTTGTTAAAAGCAAATTCAGAAAAATATGTGTAGACAACATAGAAAGTGTTCATAAAATGATTCTGCTTTAAAGAGCTTACTTTCTTTGAACATATATTTTAGTTTTGTATTTTAGATACGAATTTATAGATATTAAAAACTTAAGTGATTTCGATTTCTTTTCTAGCCGTGATGTTACAGACAATCAAGACTCAAGTTGATAGTATTGGAGATAATTCTGATATTTTCTCATGCTGGAACAAATCGAAACTTTCCGACTCATTTCAAGTGCCATTTTTCGTCAAAATATATGGAATTTCCTCACAATATTATTAAAACGGTTAATAAGGAACTCGCCACGACAATCGGGTCCAATGCAACCTTTGTAACACTTTTATAAAAAATTCGTTGTATTTCTTAAAAAAATGAAAAACACGTTTCATTTTTCTGATACCGACTGGTTGTTAATCGAGGTTCCTACTGTCCCACTGCCAGAAGAAAAACCCTGAACAGGATTGCCTTCCGTAGACGAGCCGAAGAAAGGAGGGAAACGGATATAAAATCAGCCGCAACATTTGGCAAACTAAGCCTTCTTCGTTAGGCAAGAATTCGTTTTCGACCGAAGTACAAAGCGAAATAAAACTTCTGCCGGTTCTATCTGCGCCAAACGAAATAAAGCCCTTTTCTTCACCCCCAAAATGCAGTGGAATATCCCATTTCCATAACGACCGCCACCAGGGTGTCTAGTGTCCAGGGTTTTTCTCGTGGCGGTAAGACAGTACGGTTTTAACATAACATGCCGAGTTTTATGCTCCGGAGAATGATGAAGAAACTCGAGATTGCATTTAGGACGCTTTCCATTTAACCAATTGTGTCCAAAGTTTAAAATTGCTCCACAAATTCTGTGAAAAGACTGCATACCAAATTTCATTTACCTAAATCGACGCGTTCTGAGCTATCCCTTTCCCATACCCACAAATAGACAGACCGATAGACAGTCACCCTTTCGACGTGTTTCGTCCAAACGTTGATAGAGATTTACAATTCTTATGTTAAAATATATACTCCATTTCCACCGTCAAGCTAATTGCAATTTTGTCATCTACCAGTGAAACCGACGAACGGACAAACAGAATTCACGTCCAAAATTTAAAAGAAATGTAGAGTTTTAGTATGAAAGCCACATGCCTAATTTCATGAGTCTAGTTCGTAGCGTTTTGGAGTTACTTTTTTAACACTTGAACCTTTCAGAGAAAGAAAGACATACATAATTTCGAAAATTATTTTTTCGAACTCAGGAAGGCCTAAAACGTGTGATTTCACCTTATTCTGAGGTGAAACTGTTTGATCAATCGAATAATTTCATTTTTTATAATACTTTCGCTGGGTACATTCTTCTGATATAAGAAAGAATACATTTTAAGTGAAGCAGCATGAAAAGAAGCAGCTCTGGGCTTCAATCCTCTGTTGTAATATTTGCAATGCTGATTAAATTGTATGTAAAACCACTTTGACCTTTCCTGAAATTCAAATTTAAAAAAAGAAAAATTAAAAGTCAAATTGTTCTCTTTCCAGAAAAGTACTATAAGCTCTACCACCATAAGTCTCACCGAGCTCTCCCGGATGCATATTTGCTAACCTTACCAACGTCAACGTGGGTTTGATTACGGAGTTCCGCTTTGTGAAAAGAAATCACTTGCACCTCCACATCATAATTTAGGAAAGGGAATTTAATTAAAGATTTTGACATAACCGAGGGAAACTTTTGAGATAAATAAGATAAAAAAGAGAGGAACGATGCTCTCTAACTGCTTCCAAGAAAGCAATGGTTCATAAGGGGAGAGATAAGATGGAGGAATAATTTGATTAATGAAAAATACGTTGATCGTTGAACCTACAACGAAGAGACTGCTGCTGGCATGGTAACAAGAAAGAAAGCTAAACATTTAACACGTGAAAAATGGGAGATAATTTAAGTGTTGGGTAATGCAGAAAAAGTCGCGCGTAGCACAACGTAGCTAACAAAGTTCGAAATGGAAATTTAGAAAAAATTTAAACACCCAGATTGGAAGGAGTTGGACTTGCTCTAAGTCTTTTGACTTGTGGGAAGTTAACGAAGACCGCATCCATAGCAGTTCTAGGACGTTTCCTTGAACTGGGGAGCGCAGGGTCATAATCTGGTGTTTGCAACAGCTCGTTACTAATCTGGGGAATTTTATTAAAGAAACGAGTGGAGGTTTTTTTGATAAACTCCGAAATGGGTTCAATTTTGAGGTCGTCGTGAATGACTTTACGTCGGACATACCAAGGAGCATTAACGATGTGCATAAGTTGCTTGTTCTGAAAAACTTGCAATTTCTTGATGTTCATTAGTGATGTTGATCCCCAGACTTGGGAACCATACATAAGCACTGGACGAATTATGGCTTTGTAAAGCAGAAGCTTGTGTTTGATAGGAAGTGTGCTCCAACGAGCTACTAGACTAGAAAGTTGGGTACTTACTATGGTAGCTTTTTGAATAGCGTTATTAATGTGAATATTAAAACTTAATTTAGGGTCGAGATGAAGTCCCAGGTATTTATATTCATATAAACGAGGAACGGGTTGGCCAAAAATATCCAAACTAGGTAAGGGCGGAATATAATGCTTTTTGGAAAAAAGGAGGCACGCACATTTATTAGGATTTACTTTAATTTTCCAGTCCGCGAGCCAGAGCTGGAGCTGAGAGATATAATGTTGAAGACGTGTAATGATGGTGTGAAGGTCTTTGTGTTTGGTGAGAATAGCGGTGTCGTCTGCGAAAATCGCTAAATGACAACTGCGAGTCTTAGGTATGTCATTGACATAGATATTGAATAGCGTAGGAGAGAGTAAACTACCCTGAGCACAGCCACTAAGGATTGGACGAGGGGAGGAGATAATGTGATTAACTCGTACTTGGAAATTACGAGATGTTAGGTACGAGCGAAGAATTTTGATTAATTGAGCCGAAACTCCAAGTCGCATGAGCTTGAGCAATAAGCCATCGTGCCAAATTTTATCAAAGGCTTTGGCTATGTCCAGAAAAAGTGCACCTGTGGTTTCAGACTTCTCGAAACCATCATGAATCAATTCCGTCACTCGAACGAGCTGGTGATTAGTTGAGAGTTTCTTACGGAAGCCGAATTGTTCGGAGATAATAATATTATTATCATCGAAGAACTGATTCAGACGTCTGAGAAGTACTGATTCGAACACTTTACTCAAGCAACTAAGCAATGAGATTGGACGATAATTTTGAGGAAGTGACAAATCTGAATTTGGTTTTGGAATAGGGACCACCACAGCGGTTTTCCAACAATTGGGGAAGTAGCAGTTTTGCAATAATACATTCAATAAGAACGTAATGTAAAGTATGAATTTAAGGGGTAGATTTTTAAGCATGCGATTAGAAATTTGGTCCAAGCCTGGTGACTTATTCGGTTTCAGTGTTTTAATGAAGTCAGAGACTTCAGACGCTGTAACCGAGCTCAGATTGTTAATATGTGGTGAGTTCGCAAAACTCTCCACTACTTCATGTACTTTCCCCGACACAATTGGGTTGTCAAAAATGGGGTCAGTATTTGGCTCAAACTGTTTTCTAAGGCTGTCGGCCAGAACTTCAGCTTTCTCAATGGGAGAGAGTGCTGGATGGCCAGTCTCACCTCTAAGTGGAGGGATGGGGGAATAAGGCTTGCGAAGTAGCTTTGATCTCCTCCAGAGGGAACGAGAATCTGGTGTAAGTGATGCTATTTGATCAGCACGCTTCTGAAGCAGGTGTTGTTTAGTCTCTGCAGCAATTTCGTCTTTAATTCTATAAAATTCACGTCTAAATTCGGGGTCTCTGGTTCTTTGCCATTGTCTCCGAAAATAGTTGCGAAGGTGAATTTTGTCGCGAATGCCAATAGGAAGCTTCTCTGGTGGATCGTAAAATTTTTGAGTAGAGGCCTCCGCAAGTGCCTCTTTTAGAATTTTGCTTAAACAACCAACTGCATTTTCAGCGTCATCATTGCTAGTAATTTTGCAGGGGGGAAGGGGTTTAAAACTTAATATATGCCGAAAGTTCTCCCAGTTGGTGGAGAAGTGCTCTGGAGAATAGATAGGAAAGCTTCCAGTGTCTAGTGTTAGAATTACTGTAAGGTGGTCAGAATTTAGGTCATTTTTCACTCTAATATGAGAGTGGAAAGGGATTCTTTTGAGGATTGCGAGATCAATAACGGTATCCCAAGTATGCAGATTAATATGGGTGGGGGCATGGGGTGCCAAAACATTGATACCGTTAATGCCTTGTAAATAGTTGAACAGTTTCCTTCCGTAGAAGGATGTTCTAGGACTATTCCAGGCAATATGGGCTGCATTAAGGTCGCCCGCAATGATGACATTTGGGCCAGACTTAAGAAGTTTTTTCAGGTCCACCAGAGGGAACCCGCCAGTCATGCCGACTCTCGCATATGCCGAGATTATCTTAATTGGTGGGTGACTACCAATTTTAATTTCAACGATAGTAGCATCCATTGACACCAATTCCGGAGTAGGAACGCGATGATGTTCAATGGTGGATTTAATTTAAATGCAAGTGCCTCCAAAATTATGAGGGCGTCTGTTATTATTAATACGGTCATTACGATAAACCTGATAGTTAGCAATTAAGGGCGTGAAACCTGGAGGGAGGAAGGTCTCTTGGACCATGAAGACATCAAGGTTCTGCTGAATAACAAAGTTACGGATCTCAGCAAATCTGGAACGCAAACCGCTAACCTTACCCTGATACACCCAAGTCAGGAAATCAGCTAATATCATTGGCTCGCGCTCGCTTGCTATAAGTTGTGACGTCATTGAATCATTGAATGCGAACTTTGAATCTGTTTAGGTTTCTGTTGCTTGCGAATTCCGAACTACGATACTAATCTACTTTGCTATTTTATTTAGTCTAGTGATTACTCTTTTTACTCACGAATAACATTTTTGTCACGAATATTTTTAAAAATAATTTCCTTTGTTAGAAAATTACAACCCACTCAAGAATGTTTTCTGTGCTCAACTGTATGAAAACAGTGCCGAATACGTTAATCCGAAACTACATTAAAACATTATTATATGAAATTTATTAGAGAGCAAACTAAAAATGGGAAGCAAAGAAATATAGTAAGATACTGCTGAGGATTATAACCGAAGTCATTCAGTAAATATATTACTTTGAAAAGAAGGGCGACTCTTGTTTTGTTATGATTTCCGTACGCTACGTGAGAGAGCAAAGAGTGACGTCACCGGCCCTCGCAGGCAGTGATATTGGCTAATTTCCTGCCTTTGGTGTATGAGGTTGGGGTTTTTAAATATGCCTCCCGCATAGAGAAAAATAAATAAACGCCTGACTTTCTTAGCATTACACCGTCTTCTTACTCCACTGCACTTCATATTCACGGTCACACACAAGGCTTATTTAATAAAATCCTTAAGCCGTAAAAACACTTCGAGAGGAATACAGTCAAATTCCACTTTCATATATTTCCTAAATGTTGAAAAATTTCAAGGCGATTCAGCATTTCTGTTATAGATCGTGGAAGTATTTTCCAGCCGACACCAAAGCTTTGTTTACTTATTTCAAAACCATAATCCGAAAAAAGTCAGCTAACGGAAATATATGCCGCCAACATATTAAGGAAGGATACCAAAGGCAAAATAAAACTCATTGTCCCGATATTCTTCCTCCAAAATAATTTCGAATAGACCGTTACAATGTTTTACAGAAAGCAACATGGATAAAAGAGCAGGGCCAAAGAATAAAACGAATACCCTTGTGTTTCTGCTTGAAGATTTTTTCAATAACAATGAGTTTTCTATATGCTCGAAGTATTGCCTCCGCATTTGGCAGGCAATATTTTGAGAGCATTTGCTACTGTAGAAGACGGTTTGCTCATGCACAAATTTAAATCAATATCTATTTTAGCTCGGAAACAGCTGTGGGCGAACTGAGCATGTGCAACTGAGAGGAGGGAGGGGAGAAAAGAGAAAAAAAATAATGTTCTTTCGACTATTTTATTTCGTTTTTAAATGACTTGATTGATGCAAAGTTCTTTTCATTGTTTAAAAAGACAAGAATGAATATTGCTTTCCAAAACTACCGATATGAAGAAGTAATTCTGACGATAACTGGAACTTTCTTATTTCAATTTGTAACTAAAATCACCACCAGAACTTATTATATAGCACAAGTATTCCTATCATTTTAAAACTTTTGAAATATTTTATGAGCATCTCATTGACCGCGAGAAGCGAGATCCGAATTGATCTCGACCGTTTTGAGCTTCGTTTGTTTGTCTTTACATTTGTTTGTTGTGCAGCCCTGACCAAACGCGGTACCAAACGATAAATGCTCCTTAAACTCATTAAAAACGACCTACTGGTAAGAATTTTTATTTTTGTTTTTTCCAAGATGTAAGCAGTTTTAATGGTTTCGTTTCCTCGAATCAGTTTGAAGATTATGGTCGTTTTAATGGTTAGGTTTCATGTAATGTTTACCTTTTTTCAACGACTGCTGTTTCATTCTTGCTAATTTATTTAGTAGTTCGTCTATAAAGCAATTATGAGTAACAGGATACATTTTCTTTTTTAACTGGTCTAAGACCGAAAGCTGTTTCAAATGTTAAATTCTGACATCTAAGTCGCTTACCTATCCTTGAAATAATTTTGAAGTTCAAATGAAATATTAAAGTAAGAGGCAGACGATTATTTCATCTGAGTCACGAATTTTTGCTTGAATTGCTGAGGGTTTAGCTCAAAGATATTTAATTGAAATTTTTTTAACGTTCTGGCATCGATATCATGTTACTTGGCAACATTGTTTAAAATTTACAGCGGATGTAATAGAAGCCCATTACATCAATTAATTCCCATCTATTACTTTACCCATTCTTCAGAAGCATCAAATCGACTGATGTCTCAAATAACAACACGTTAAGTAGAATACCTCTATCAATAAAATGAAAACATACATTAGCTTAAATAAGCTTTTCTTCTCAGAAGTATTTAAAACAACAGAGCAATCATTCGTCATGTTCGCTTCTGATTCAAATTCTAAACTTATTAATTCATATTCTTTATCGGATTGCTGCATTTAAAATATTTCCTTCCTTTGCCATTCGGCACTATTTTTTCTAAGCAAGCACTAATTACTTTTAAACTGGTTCTGTATCCATTATTTATTACTGTCGAATTTGGTAGCTGTAAATTGAACTGTTTCAATTTGACATACAGAATGAAGAGAAAACTTTCTTCCATTCAGAAGCCATTACTGTAAATCCAACTGTTTCAATCCAACATACAGAATGAAGCTTCCATTCAGAGGCCATTACTGTAAATCCAACTGTTTCAATCCAATATATAGAATAAAGGGGAAACTTTCTTCAATTCAGAGGCCATTACTGTAAATCCAACTGTTTCAATCCAACATACAGAATGAAGAGAAAACTTTCTTCCATTCAGAGGCCATTACTACACTACATATTGAGAGAATATAGCACCACTCCAACGACAGATACTAAGCATTCCACCACTACATATTTTATTACAGTTCGAAGCCATATTTACATCAATTTATCGCCTGATAATCTCTCTTCCTTCTAACATTACAGATATCCGACCACGAGTTCTGGGGATAAAGGCAACAGTCTGGTCTCTTCATCCTTTTGTGCGTCTCCAACTAAAACAAATCTCACTGGAAGACAGAGAAGCAAATATAGCACGAAAGAACATTATAAATATTTTCACAGATGGCTCGAAACCCATACACGGAGTTACAGATACCATCTGCATCTTTACCAATGACATCTGGGTCTGCCAGTGGTCTGATAAACTCAGCGACAACAACACCGTTTCTCAAGCTGAACTCACTGTACTTCATGAAGCAGTAAAATACCCATCTCCTCAACCAAGCCATAATACCTTTAAAATGGACGTAGACAATAGAGCAAGTATCATGACATCTTCCAATTCAAAGAGCACAAATAAAACAGCAAGACAAATAATAGTCAAAATTCTCCTAATAAATCCAAGAATAAAATTCTCATGGGTTAAAGGGCATGCAGGCAATATAGGCAATGAGTGAACAGAACAACTGGTAAAAGACGCAACACAACATTAACAAACACTATACACTTACTGAGCTACTTAAACTACATATAAAAGGCCTCCTCCAGAAGAGCCGGCTTGAGGAGTGACAAACCTCATGGAGCAATGGCGATACAGATAGTAAAATCTGTAACAAACTACCCTCAGTTAATCTTCGTCCCACTAACTGGATTAGAGAGGAAATTATTTTCTTTTATGAAAATGGCCCTTTCGCTGCCAAGCTCAGAAGGTTTCCAGGCAAAACATTCGCAGAATAGTGAAATTCATCCGTGAAAACAGAGATCTCTTCCAACCAGGTCGAATCCAGAATTTGGGTCCTTGGAAAAGGGAAAAGGTCCTTGTGGAAAGTGAAGATTCGCGCAACTCTTTATATATCAAAAGATTGGTAGAATGAGTTTGCATTCCATTCTTCAATCTATTTTCCATATTAAACAAGAAATGAATTTCCTTTATTTGTTAGTGCGACGTATTTTCATAGAAATAAATGTCAAACGCTCGAAATATACTTACATGCTTTTTTAAACAGGTATAATTATTAAGAAATTACAGCAATTATATTAAATTTACTGTAAGGTCTTTACAATAATTATATTTTTAAGACGCTTGTTCCCCGGGAATTTCATTTCATCTTAATCTTTTATTCCATTCTTCAATCTATATTCCAAATAAAGCAAAGAATGAATTTCTTTTTTATTTGTTAGTGCGACGTATTGGCATAGAAATAAATGCGAAATGCTCCTGAAAAAAAAGAAATGAAAGGAGGGATGTATGAAAACCTACACCAGGTAAAATTGGCGAAGATTATCAGGAAACAGAATCTCAAAAATTGGAGCCAAATCTATGCTTAATTCTTCGCCAATGACTTCGATTTTAAGGTATTGATTCTTAACCCTTTGAGGACGACAGAACGGAAAATATGAGGGTCGATCTGGGCGACGTTTCCCAAAGCGCGTGGCTGCTTAGGACCGCTCAATTTTTCTAGCTAAACTTTTTTGCATTAAAGCTATTGTCATGCCGATTTGACAGTCGGTAGCTAAAAGCGAAAAGAGCCGGCACGTATTTATGACAGTCGGGAGAGAATGTGCCAAGCAGCTGCCAGTTGTCCTCAAAGTGTTAAAAGACTTTGTATTTTACAGTTTTGTTGTTTATTTGCAGTAATTTTTTAAATTTAAATACAGTTCAAAAATGTTAAAAGTATAAATAGGATGCAAAATCTTTGTTAAACTAACCAACATATATATTTTAGGAATATATCAATATCCTTTTAAAATAATTTAATTCTGTCAATTTTTTATCCATTTCCAAGAGCCATTTTTTCTTTAGTATCCGCTTGTAATTTTAACATGAACATATTTCGGCATATTCCTAATTGAAAAAATTCATAATTTGAAACGGATTAGCTAAAATTGCTCTGTAAACATACTAGCCAGTATCTTTCTAATGTGATCTATTCACATCAGAATTGAACTTTTAATGAACAGAAGTTAAAACTAGATAACATTTGTTCCTAATTAGCTGCCCTGTTAGGTCAATTATAAAATGTTGATGTTATTTTGAAAAATATTTAATGAAAACAATTTGAATTCTTATGCTCTTGTATTATATAGTTTACCAGTATTTCTGATTAAAAACATCTTATATAAGCTGTCCGATTCATTAACGCGTCGTAAATATCTGTCGTAGTCTTTATATGCTTTTTGAAGTGCTGCTGTTATCAAAACGTATAAAAGCGGCATATGCAAATTATTATTGAAAGAAATCGCCGCTTTGATATCTCAATAGTGTCGATTCGAATCCTGTGTGATATACGATTGCAGCGCCACCCAGCGGTGAGCTGACAAGCATATGTTACACCATTATGTCATTCCGAGTTCCTCGCGTTTTAGCTTTATGCCGAAATTAAAACTTTTCTGATCTATAGTTTGAATGGATGAAAAAATTCTTACGAACTGGTATAAGAAATAATAACGTTCTTTTTTGTACATAAATTATATAATTTTCATCTTTGTTTTGCCAGTTGTTATAATATATTTAAAACTAAAATCGTTTGGAAACTTTCTGCCATTTTATATATAATTCCTTTGGGTTGATCAGCACATTATCCTGCATGTCAACGAGATTGAACATATTTCCGATGTTCAATGGTAATATTCCCGCTCTCCGAAACCCTTCAAGTTCTTCGAACTGCTTAGAGACAGCAACGACCTTTTCTTCCAACTGAGTCAACAAACGCCGCCGTTTTGAACACTGAATATAGATGCCGTGCCTGTATAGTTGTTAGAGGTGATGATTGCCTATTATGGCGTGTGTAAGGGGACGTGGTCACTTCTGACCAAAACTCAAAAATGAGGCAATGGACTGTATATACTGGTTTTTATTACTAAACATAAATCCCTGTGGCCAGTGCAAAATTAATGGTTCAAGCGAGCCTCATACGATGTGCGCTGATCACAGTCAAGTTCACACTGAAATAGATTCTGAATACACAAGACACACACACAAGAAAAAGACAGCCAGACAACGTAACAAAGGTTTTGAGAAGTTAGGCCGTGTAAGGCCGTAACACACTCAATACTGCAGCTGATGACCCGTTGAACTCAGATACATTAAAACTTCGATTAATTGTCACCATCCAGACCAGGGTTGTCACGTATAACCGAATAGAAAAATAACAGAAATCTCTTAATAACGCTCTCTTAATAAATCTCTTAACCCGCTGATCCCTAAGGCCATTGAAATAAAGGGACCTCAAAATACGGGAACGTCCGAGCTCCTCTATCAAAGATAATGGAAATTCACTTTCCCCCTCTAAAACCACAGTGACAGCTGGCACTGTCCGAATTGTAAGAAAACTCCCCTCATCCCCAAACACATCTCGGCAAGCCACTCTAAAGAAGAAAGCACGCACCGCGGATGTGAAATCAATCTTACTTAGCGAAAGTGGGTGGGAATTTCAGATTGAAATTCGGACGGCTATCGTCTTTTTGCTTGAAGGGACGTATGGGACGCTCCCGTATCGATAGAGTTAATACATATGCACAGTAATGGGGTTTCACTACTGGTTTAGGAGGAAAATGAAATCTAGCTCTTTTAAAAGTGAATAATACATACATGTTGCATTTAATTTTACTAAACGATCAATGAACTTCAATAAAAGAGTAGTAATATACATAAATATATTGAAATGCATACTGGTTAGTGATGAGTTTGGTGCGCCATATCAAAGACAACTCCCCCACCGACGAATAGTCATTTTAACCATCATCCAAGTCCTGCCTTGTAGCCTCAACTTGGCGGGGAGTGGCACTTGGGGGAATGGGTGAAGTAGATCGAGAGTTTAATCTCCTGGTAGGGCCCCCCTAGGTGTGAAGGCCATTCCATTATGCTCAGTTAATGCTTGGCAGGCACTGGAGCAAAGTCAGACTTCTACCTTCGGGTGCTCAAGGTCTTGGTACCAATGGAAGCTGCTCATTCTCTCCTCTTGACCATGCTCATGCCTAGGCGTGAAGGCCATTCCATTATGCTCAGCTAATGCTTAGCAGGCACTGGGGCAAAGTCAGACTTCTACCTTCGGGTGCTCAAGGTA